>WOGL01000435.1:0-14894 GCA_015342145.1 Leptinotarsa rubiginosa | reverse complement strand
GAAAATGGTATTACACCTTTGAAAATGTTTTCGGTTCAATAGACCATTGCGACCAGTTTCGGTTTATTACACCATTAAAGATGGTCTAACGGTTTATTAGACCACTGAAAATGGTTTCGGTTTATTAGACCATTGTGACCGTTTTCGGTTTATTAGACCATAAAAAATGGTCTAACGGTTTATTAGACCATTGAAACTGGTTTCGGTTTATTAGACCATTGCGACCAGTTTCGGTTTATTAGACCATTAAATATGGTCTAGCGGTTCATTAGACCATTGAAAATAGTCTAATACCTAGTAGAAATTAGACAAAAGTTATTTTGTTCATTTTATGTTCAATTCAAATTTCTACAAAATAAATAGTCCATCAATCGAACACATTTGGCAATGATGTGTTAATAAACACTCGACGTTGGTTTGCGAAATTTCGTTCCGGAGCTTTTAGTATCGAAGATGAGTCCGAAGTGGAAATTTGAGGACCCTGGTGAATACTGAACTGTCATAAACGGTGTGTGGGTTGGCGGAAGAACTGGGCGTCCACTCCCATACAGTTTTTGATGGTTTAAAACGTACTGGAAAGGTCAAAAAACTCAAAAAGTGTATGATCCACCATTTGAATGCTCGACAGAAATTGTAACGTTTCTAGGTTGCACGTGTGATGAAAAGTGGATCCTTTACAACAACCGGAGACGTCCAGGGCAGTGGTTGGACACTGATGAGCCACCCAGGCACTTACCAAAGGCGAAAATCTACCGGAAAAAGACCATAGTTACTATATGGTGGTCAGCGGCTGACGTGATTCACTATAACTTTCTGCAACCAAGCCAAACCATCACAGCAGTGCCCTATTGTGAGGAAATCGACGAAATGCGCCAAAATTGCGTCAGCAGCAACCGGCACTGGTCCGATCCTGCTTCACGACAACGCTCGTCCGCACGTTTCACAAATCACGTTCCGAAAATTAACCGAATTGAGCGTCGAACTTCTGCATCAGCCACCATACTCCACAGAAATCTCGCCAACCGACTGCCACCTTTTCAAGCACTTCTATAACTTTCTCACCAGTAGAACCTCCGCCTTCGTCGACTTCATCGAATCACGAGCACCCAATTTTTATTCTGACGACAGGCTAAACGGCTGAAAATGTGAACACATGTTCGCGACGAGTTTACTAACATAAAAAATTCGCTCACCGAATGTATATTGCCCCCGTATGCATTGTGACGACTCTTGAAAACCCGAAATAATGAAAGTACTAATGCAAGAAACGTTGGGTTAGCGAAAAAGAGATACCTGCACACGATAATGGTATTCATATTTGTATTCCAGCATTTGAAAGTGAAACTACTAAATACACAGAAGCCAAGTGCATCAAAGCTTTCATGTCGTCGAGAGCACTCATAATAAAGAACATGTTACAAACGATATAGAAATCGAAAGTTCTTTATCGAACTGCTGAAATGAAAATCTTCAGTCTGAGTTCATAAAGATAATTACGAGTACAGAAACCTGTGAAAGCACATAATTCATCTCTTGAGAGTATTGAGAACATAGTCGAGAGTGTTTGAAAGATCGTTTATAGCGTGACATTATTTAGTAGCCTCCAATTGTCATGGCTTCTTGATTGTCTATAAATTCCAACATCAATATACTCATTCACAGAATAATTCAGTATACCTACAGTGTGGCTCTTACAGTCAGATGCTACAAACGCAATACGCATATATACAGACGGCTCAAAAACCAAAGAAGGCTCAGGATCACTAAGCCTAAGGATTGAGTGGGGAATGGGAAAAAATACCAGCGTGGTCCAAACAGAACTGACTGGTATCTCAATCGCCACAAAAGAAATTACCAGGAGAGGAATTCTATAAAGAATACACAATCAAATAATACAAAAAAGTTAAATGACACACATTGGTTGTATTCTATTAGGGTTCAAATAGTTGGGAGAACATTTTCCTTTCATTTTCATTGATATATTTCTTCAACTTTTTCTTGAAGTTTTGTTTACTTTTACATTTTTTAATTTCTTCTGGCAGGGTATTATAAATTTTTATTGAAACATAAGAGTATGCTCTTTGAGTTTTTGATTTTGTAGCATGCGGTAGGATGTGTTTGTTACGGTTTCGAGTATTGTATTCATGGTTAGGAATATCAGCTTTATGTTTTTGAAAGTGGTATTTCATATTCATACAAAGGTAAAATAATTGCCTGATATCCATGATTTTTATTTCTTTGTAGAGGCTATCAGAGTTGTATCTAGAGCTTTTCTGTAGCATTAATTTCAAGAACCGTCTCTGTATCACTTCTAGTCGATTGAGATGGGTTTTGAGCGCACCACCCCAGGCTTCAATACCATATCGGATATGACTTTCTACGAGAGAGGAGTATATTACTTTCATTTCTTCTATGGGTAAGTAAGTGTTCAAATATTTGAATTTATATAAAATGGTTTGGAGTTTTTTGGTCACATATTTTATATGATAATCCCATTTAAGATGTGTGTCCAGATATATTCCTAAGTATTTTGTTACAGTTGTAGTATTCAATTTCAATATTTTTCCATCTATATTTATTTCTAGGTGGCGAAAAGGAGGGATGCCAGATTTGTTGCAACTGAAAGGAAGAACGTGGGTTTTTTCGAAGTTGACTGTCAATAGTTTGTTATCGAACCATTCTTTAATAAATTTGAAATCTATTTCTGTAGTATTTTTCAGTTCCTGCCATGTTGGAGCTTGATAAAAGATAACGGTGTCATCAGCATATCCTACGATGTCACCTCTACTAGCAACTGAGAACAGTTCATTCACATATAGGTTGAATAACAATGGACCCAGGACTGTGCCTTGCGGTATTCCATACTCAATGATTTTTGAGTTACTTGAATCATCACCAATTTTCACTTTCTGTGTCCTTTCATTCAAATAGCTTTCCATGAGCTTATAACAATTACTTCTTATTCCTATTTTTTCTAGTGTCTCTAGGAGTAGCTTATGGCTGACAGTATCAAATGCTTTTTTTAAATCTATAAATAAGCAAAGACATGGAGTTCCCATTTCCAGAGCTTGGTGTATTTTCTCTGTGATGTATAGGATAGCATCCACCGTGGAGATTTGTTCTCTAAAGCCAAATTGTTTACAAGAAAGAAGTTTAAATTTATTTATAAAAGATAAGAGTCTGGTTTTCAATAATTTCTCGAATATTTTTGATAGATTCGTTATCAGTGAAATGGGTCTATAATTGGTAACAATGTTTTTGTCCCCACTTTTGTGTATCGGGATGACGACTGATTTTTTGAGAGAAGTTGGCCATATTCCCTTATCTAGACATCGATTCAAGATATGAGTGAGAGGAATAACGATATTGCCTGAGATTTGTTTTAGTGTTTCTGCTCGTATTTGATCTTCCCCTACGGATTTTTTATTTTTCAGTTCATTGATAAGATTCTTTACTTCAGTCGTATCGGTAGGACGGATACTTATAGAATTTGTTAGTCGTGTTGTGTTTGTTTTGAAATTTGGGTTCCTAATAATTTGTTCAGCCAGTGTTTTACCAATTTCAATGAATCTGTTATTGAATTCGTTTGCAATTTCCCTCTTTCCATTCAATAATTCACCTTTGTCATTTTTTATACTCTGTATTTGTTTTTCTGATTGTTTTTTACCAGTGATGTTCTGCACTGTATTCCAGAGTTTTTTTGAATTGCATATAACTTTATCAATGTCCAAATCCATCCTGTTTCGGCGAAGAAATCTACTATAATGAAGAAAACATTTTTACATTCATCTGAATGTTATGTTTTGTATATTCGATTTCATCTCGAGCATTGAATTGAATTCGTGTGTATTTCGAGAAAAGGTTTTTCGAAAAAGTATTGTACAATAGTCGATGGTACTCATCACCAAAATAAAAAAGTGCACATGAACATGGGACTGTATAGTTTTTGAGATACAGGGTGTTGAACATTTTTTAAAAATGATTTTTTTTCTATATACAAATTTTGTATCACGACAAGAGAAAAACTATAGTGCTGTTAGTTTTTTGCTAAGACTTATAGAGAAATTTAATGTGATCCAAATAATTGATGAAATCCAACTATCAAGCGTTAGCTCATTTTTTTCATGGGATTTTTGTTTTAAAATATCCCTCATTCCATATGATTGAAATGAATCTGGGCCCGAAATGAGATGTACTCACTTATACAGGGTGTTAGTGAATAAGTGCGACAAACTTCAGGAGGTGACTCTGTATGAAAAAATTATGACAGTTTGCTATCTAGCTTTTGTCCGCGAATTCTTCGTATTCCTAGAAACCAGATGTTGAAGTTTTCTTAAGAACTGACTATTCATTTATTGCTCTAAAACAGGTCGAGATATGCAAATGGGCTTCAAGAGGTAGTTATTGCACATTTTCTGACATGCAATTGAGAATTTTGGTCATCCGTTGCGCGCGTACGGGTGCTGATCTCAATTTTTTTAAGAAAAAATGGTACGTCAGATACGTACGTGAGATATTTTTTCATATGGGGGGCCGTTTTTATGCAAAATATATATGCAATATATTATCAAGAACTTTGTAATACAACATTAAACTAGAACAAGAGAAAATAACACTTATAAATAAATAGGCGCATAGCCACAACAAATATTCGAAATTACCTCTTTCAGGCGTTATACAAGATTCAACTCTTCGCCTTATTGATTGTTGATTCGCGTAAATATTCCTGGTGTATTTCTTATTGTCTCACGGCCGGCTATAATTCGTTTCCTCAGGTCTTTTACATTTTCGATGGGAGAGGAATAAACCAACGACTTGAGAAAATCCGAATGCAAAAATCTACAGGATTCAAATCCGGCGATCGAGTAGGCCAATGTTCCGTACCTCCCCTGCTTATCCAACGATTTGGATATACTGTATCTAAGTAAATACGTACATTAATGCTAAAATGGGCTGGTGCACCATCATGCATGAACCATAAGTGCTGTCTCAGCTGTAGAGGGATTTCTTCAAAAAGAACAGGTAACTCTTCCTGTAGAAAATGAAGTTAAGAGTCGCCTGTTAATCGTTGTTGGAGGAAATATGGACCGTCAAAATAATCATCAATTACCCCAAGCCATACATTTACTGAAAACTGATGCTGAAAATGAGCTTCAAAGATTCCACGTGGATTTTCCTCAGCCCAGAAGTGATATGGAAATTTCATATACACTGTCGTCCAGAATTAGCTTCGTAAGTAAACAAAACGCCATTTGACAAATTCAGAATTTGAGCAATTTTATGAAGAATCCAATGGCAAAAAAACACGTGCGGAAAAAAGTCTCCAGATAATGGAGCTTGAACACGTTGAATATGAAACGGATACAATTGCTGTTCTGTGAGAATTTTGAATATAGTGAAGTTGCTTACATTCAATATGTTGACAATTTTTTGATTACTTGTTGTATGATTTTTTAGTCTTTTCGATATAAGAAAAATTAATTACTTATTAACATTTATATTATACCAAATTGGAAGCTTAAAAATGAAGAAACGTTAATGTGACATTTCGTTGAATTATTCGTTTTTGAGAATGTTGACAGTAGCCTACAAGCTTCGTACAAGTCTCTCGAAGATTTCTGAGGGTTGCCGTAAGGGATCAGCCGGTTGACAGAAAAAAACAATTTTAGAACAATTTCAGAACAATTTTAGAATAACAATGACAAATACACGTGAAGATGTTTTATTTCTTTATATAAAAACGGCACCCCATACAAAAACAGGCAAGAGAGATGTTTTTGTCACAAATTGAACGAGTAATTCAGAAATGATTGTTAATTTGGAATATCTCAGTGACGTACCGAGTGAAAGTGATTCAAATTCGGGAGTGAAGTTATGCGAAAAAAGGTCACAACGGTTACCCGAAAATAATGGTGTTTGTTACCGATGTGGAAATTTACTCGGTAAAAATCAGTGCCCAGCTTTTGGGAAAAAGTGCCAAGTATGTGGGTTGAATAACCACTTCGCAAAAATGTGCATCAGAAAGAGTGTAAATTAAGTCAACATTGACGGTGATCTTCCCAATTACGAGGAAGAAAGCGATGAAAACTACATTTTCGTTTATAGCGTAGAAAACAGAAAAAGAAAGGATGAAAATAATTCTTAGTATGTGTCACTCTTGCTCAGTAATAAAAATTTTGTGGACTTCAAAATAGACACGGGAGCTCAAGCCAATCACATATCAATATATAAATTGAAATTCGTTAGCTCTGACAAAAATATTATTGTACACACTGATGTCAAGTTGAACTCATACACAAACAATTTTCTGCCAGTAATAGGAAAATGCTACCTTCACTGTAAATATAAAACATTCAACTGCATTTTGGAGTTTTATGTTATCAGTCCAAATCTTCAATGCATTTTGGGACTGGAAGCATGTAAAAAACTAAATTTAATTAGGCGTGTAGAAGTAATCGAGAAAATTTAAATAAAAAATTATAATGGTCTGATTGAAGAAAATGAAGATCTTTTTTCAGGATTGGGTTGTTTGGATCAAGAATATAGAATTGGACAGAAAGAAAACACTACACCAGTTGTTCATGCAACTAGAAAAATTCCAATTCCCTTGATGGAGCAATTCAAAAAGACTTCAGTTGAATTAGAAAAATCAAAAATTATTAGAAGGGTAGAAGAATCTACAGATTGAGTGAATGCAGTTGTGATAATTTGAAAAAATGATGGAACTCGATCCACGCGATTTAAATATGGTAATAAAAAGGGAATATTTTCAGTTGCGGACGATTGATTGAATCATATCAAAATTAGCAGGTGCCCAATATTTCAGTAAATTGGATGCCAATAGTGGATTTTGACAAATTAGATTGGACGAAGAAAGTGCAAAATTATGCACTTTCGACACTCCGGGCGGTATTGTTTTCTAAGAATGCCCTACGGAATTGAATCAGCTCCTGAAGTATTCCACAAACGATTTAAAAATATTTTCAATATGGAGGATGTCGATATTTATATAGACGATATCATAGTTTGGGGACGAACAAAATCTAAACATGACGAACGTTTAAGAAAGTATTTGAGGGAGCTAGGTTACATAAAGTAATATTCAATAAAGAAAAATGTAAATTTGCCCTAAATGAAATCACTTTTATGGGACATATAATTACAAAAGAGGGTTATTACCCATGTCCGGATAAAATAACTGCCATAGAAAAAATTCCACAGCCTAGAAATAAAAAAGAAGTTAAAATATTTTCAAGAATGATAACTTATATAGGTCGCTTTGTACCGAATTTATCAAATTTGAATTCCCCTTTGAGAGAATTGCCAAATAATAATGTTGTTTTTCAGTGGACAGACAAACATGCACAATTATTTCAAGAATTGAAGAACAAACTCACGCAAAGACCCATATTACAATATTATGACGTTACAAAACCAGTGGTTCTTTCAGTAGATTCCTCAAAAGAATGCCTAGGTGCATATTCATTGCAAAACAATTTGCCTTGTGAATATGTATCTCAGGCCTTAACAGAGACTCAACAAAAATGGGCACAAATAGAAAAGGAATTGGCAGCAATTTTATTCAGATGTGAAAAATGTTACGAATATTTGTATGGACGTTGTTTTACAGTGGAAACTGATCACCGTCCATTGCTAGGTGTTTTCAAAAAGCCATTATATGCGTGTCCAGCTCGACTCCAGAGAATGGTTTTCAGTTGCAAAAATATGATTTCAAACTAGTTTTCAATCCTGGCAGAGATTTGTTTTTGGCTGATGCCTCATCTCGAGTATGTGATAAAAATATCAATGACACTGATTATTTTTTCGATAATAATTTGGATGTTTGTGTCATTAATAATGATTGTAAAATAACCGATAAAAAATTTCTGGGACTTTAAATCAACTGCTGAAGATTACGATCTGAAACAACTGAATAAATATGTGAAAGATGGCTGGCCCCGAACAGTAGTGAAAGTACCTGAATCAATAAGAAGTTATTACAAGTATAGAAATGAGATTGTGGAAAGTAACGGCATTTTGTTTAAGGGCTATCAAATAATTATTCCTAGTAAGTTACGGAAATAAATTATCGAAAAAATATCTACATTTGAGACATTATGGAGTTACCAAATGTATAAATCGAGCAAAACAATCTTTCTTCTGGCCTTCTATGTATAAGGAAATAGAAAATGTACCAAAAACCAAAAAGAAGAACTAATAATGCATGAGAAAAAAACTATTCCGTGGCATAAAGTAGGATGTGATATTTTGTATTCAGGGCGGAAAATGTACTTTCTTTTGGTTGACTACCATACAAAGTGGATTGAACTTATATCACGTGATGAAAATGCACATTCTCCTACAATTATAAATTGTCTGAAAATTATATTTGCGAGACTAGGTATTCCCGCAATATTGAAAAATGGGAATTTGAACATATTATGTCAAGCCCACGATATCCTCAATCAAATGGAATGGAGGAAAGAGCTAAGCAAACAATTAAAAAAATAATACAAAAAGCTATTGAAGATGGAAAAGAAGAAGAGTTAGTTTTGTTAATGTATAGAAATACTCCAATGGATGTATGGAATGGTGAAAATGTATTTTCACCATTCCAATTGATGATGAGTCGAAATTTGATAGACATTTTACCAAGTAGTAAACATGAACTGAAACCACAAAACATTGATTTTGACATACATAACACTAGGCTAAATCATCAGAGTCGCAAACAAAAACAATATTATGATCGCTTTTCTGATAATTTGCGACTTTTAGAGATAGATAAACGTGTAAGATATCAAACATGTTCAGGTTCAAAATGGTCATTTGATAATGTAATCGATGAACCAAGAGATCGTTCATATTTGATAAAAAAAGAAGATGTACCACAGGTAATCAGAAATCAAAGGTTTATCGAGATTTTACCAAATCAAAATGACTCTCCATCTGATATGAATGACAAAATCACTGAATCCGATAGTTTATTCAATGATTCCACTGATTGTTATGTTGTTCCCGAATCCATTTCATCTGGAAGAGTTATAAAAAAACCGGAGAGGTTAATGTATCATAAATAATGTGAAAAATGGGAGATGGCACGTATGTCGTATAAATGTAAACATTCGGCACCAACGCTTCCACAAGCAGGTTTGTGTCTAGGTTTTTTAAAAAATCGAAAGTAAAGCAAGTCTTCTCGCAATTGTGGTATTATTAACATCGAAACAAACTTATTTCATCACAATGAAAATATCAACATTATATGCTACATAATCATTGAAATATTTTTGTGGATACTTTAGTGGACTCTTTGTCTGGTTGTATCTGAATTGCAATAAACTAAATGAATAAATAATTTTCAAAGTTCTCGGGAGGTTCCAATTATATATTGAATGGTGTAGAAAAAAATGGTACAATTTGAAAATAAAACTCCTTCGTTATATATTCAATTGTTAGACTGAAAAGGAAAAAATCTCACAAAAACTTGGAGTTCGATTTTATTTCATTCATTTTATACTTATTTGTTTTATTATTGCAATAAATTGTTGTTGTATATCCCGGAACTCTAGAGGGCACATGCCAAATATTTAAACTATTTTTTACCAAACTTTTATCAAAAACCTCTTGCAAAAAATAAAATGAAACTTTCATTCTTTAAAAACAAATTACAATTCAATTGGAACAGAGTATCAGGAAGTATCAGGTGAGCCTGTTTTTTGTTTTTTTTTTCACAGCAATCAATTTTGCTTCCTATTTGCAACCCTATGTGCAAGTTTTAGCAACCTCACTTGGTTGCAGAATTTTCTTGAGTGGATATATTCCATAGGACTACTGACCAACCTCTCATACTAAACGTTAAATATGTAATAAAATCAACACAGTTCAGAATTCACAATAATCTCGTCATCACGCAAGTTTGCACCTGGAGATCCATAAGGAGCAGGAGGTGTGTAGTCTTGGAAATAACTTTTTCTTGAATGTACAAATTCAAATTTATATTACAGATTGAAATAGATAATGAGTGGAACAGAGACAATATAGTGAATTAGATAGTGGCCTTTGTCCTTCGTTCTGGCAGCCTTTGGATATCTTCTATCAATGAAAAAAACACCTCTCCAGAGTTGGTTTGGCTCATGATCGAAAAGTTACAATTTCTCATTTATATTTCGTGTATAACTTTACGGTGAGGTAATAATGGCCCCGAGTTCAAGTAACTTTAATTTAAATGGAATGCCATATGTGTATCGGTGCAATTCAAGAAGCATATTTCTAATCTCCCAAGTACTTGGATGCAATATTTGTTGCTTTCGACTCTTCAAACTATGCAGCTATGTAAAATGTCTTTATTGAACGCTTTCACTGCTAGAAATTTTAGGCTACTGCATTCGCGTTGCCACCAGGCGGAATACATTACCTAATATTTAAAAGGATGAAGGCGCGCACATGACAGAGATTGAGAATACAGTTGCATTTTTTCAAATTTGAAAAATAAATAACGAAATATGATCGCGACCAGTTTCGATAGTTCTACACAAAAGCACCGGGGCGACCGGTTGGTAAGAATAGGGTTTCTCCTACTACAAAATGGCATATTCGGACATATGCCGACGAAAGGACAGACAGTACATCAAAATTTCATTGGGTAATTACATCCAATAGCAACAATTTTCGACATGAGTCATTTTATAATCGATACATAAAATTCTTATTTATACTATAACAATTATAACACAAATCATTAAATCAATAATAATAATTCGGAATGCTAGTAGGGAAGCAGTATCACTACTTTTAGTCGGATGTTGGATTTTTTCCTGACGTATTGCTGGCGCGAGTGGCTAGCTTCGTCAAAGGCTTATACATTTTGAATTGATCTCTGATGACTGGGTATTCCGACTGCATAAAGCGTATTTATGTGGATTCAGGTAGTTTGGAGAGCTAATTACTGTACCTGTATGCAGTGAATTTTCATTAACATTCGTTCTACCTGCCGTTTTACCTGTCGTCATGATATTTGTTATCTTAGAATGGGATTCCATATTTGGTTGAGGTTCACAGCTTCTCTTTTAGTGTTGAAATTATCCGTCTGTTCGTGGATCTCTATTGCCTCCCGTACCAGTCGGCTATGGTTTCCCTAGTTAGAGGCAATGAGTTTCGCTTTTTCAAACAGAATTCTGTGATTTCCCTCACTGAGTGCGTGTTCCGCCACAGCCGACTTGTCCGTTCAGCCTAGTCTGCAGTTCCTTTCATGCTTTTTCAGCCTTGGTTCCATAGATCTTTCGGTGTTACCAATGTATACGTTTCCACAAGTGCACGGTATGCGATATACTCCTGCAGCTGACGGTGGGTCTCTTTTGTCTTTAGACGACCTGAGGCTTTTTTGTATTTTCTTGGTGGGTTTGAAAACTGTTTCAATGTTGTGATTCCTTAAGAGTTTTTCACTTATGTCTATGACCTTAGGGACATTTGGTAAACACGTGCAACTATCTGAGCCTTCTTCCTTTTTTACACCATAGAACTCTTCAGTTTCATGGCCTTGTTGATCTCGGGTACACTGTATCTGCTTGCACTATCGAACCACCATCCTAGCCAGAAGAGAGGAGTGATATCTACTCTAAGAATATACATATTCTTTGAGGACGTAGATGTGGAGTACTAAGTCTAATAAACGCTCAGATGTGTTCATTATAGAATTGAACTGTTTTAGTTCGTAATAGCTCATTAATTGCTGTAATTCAATGAGGTTAATGTTGTTAATATGCACTACACCCACTCGATTCACAAAGTTTGGTTGACTGAAATCACCCAGTATCAATATATTATTTTCATAGATGCATTCGAGTGTCTCTAGTATTTCCAATAGATTTCGTATTTCTAAGCTGTTTGAGTTGGGTGGGATGTAAGTTACAAAAGTAGAGAAAAGATTATGTTTGAAAATTATGTTACAGTTAACCAAGTCAATGGTAGCGAAATTGTCACGATATGATGAAAGATCGATTTCTGCAGCCGAGCAGTAACTCCGCACTCCCAAAAGTACTCCTCCTCCACGTGTTACTGAGTTTGCTTGTAGATTCCTGTCACTCCTGAATACTATATAGTTGTCCCCAAATAATTCAGCATTTTCAACGTTTGACTGAAGCCTAGTTTCGTTGATGGCAATAAGGTGCTTCATTTGAAGGAGCGTTTTATCAGTTATCACAAAAATATCATTGAAACTGGCCTGTTGCTTTATTATTTTCATGTTTCGGATAATTTGGTTGGCTTCTTCCTGTGTATTGAATATTATTTTTATAGGTCTGGGTCTACGAGACTCTTTTGTGAGACGCCCGGTTCAATTCAGTATAAGATTATTTTCAGTGACATTTTGGTTTATTGTTTTTATGATTTTTAGTGTATTTTTCTTATCCTCATTTCCATTTCCTTCAGATTCTGGTAGCCCAAATATCATGACATTATTTTTGCGGATTTCTCTTTCAGATACTTCAGCTATTATTTCATTCATTGAGAAGTTCTCATTGTGTTGAGCAGTGGTGGGTTTGCTGATTTGGGAAAGTTTTAGTTCTTCAATCTCCTTTCTCAAAGCCTGGAGAGTTTCTACGATGGCTGGTATTTGTTGCATACCCATTTTACAGCCTTTACAAAAAAGTTTTAAAAACCCTGCCTGATTTGAGTTGCAGACATTTGATTTCACTGGCTGTGAGCCGCGAGCAGCCTTTCTCGTGAATCGGCTCTTTGCAAGAGTCACAGTCATATGAGACTTCATTTTGTTATGATGATATATCATTAGTAATGTCTGTACTACATGAGTACAGACATTGTATACATGTATACATGGTAAATTAAAGATTCTTCTGAAGTTTGAATCTTTTGCCTGTTTATTTAATTCATTCCATACCTCTTTGATGGCTTTTATTCGAATTCAAAGACATTGTTTCATATGCAACAATATTTTCCATATACAACGAATGGCAAAATTAGATGGTGGTTGATAATGAAGAAACACAGGAGATTGCTATTCAACAAGGGGAAGAATCAGAACTACCATATATTCCCATTGACAACTTCACAAAAGACTGTACCTGAATTGTAATAGGGCAGTAATGGAAGAGATAACTGCTTTGAAAGACGACTGGACGTTTCTCTAGCTGAATATTTTGAAATAAACTTCGAGAGAATCGTGCGTAGCATGTAATGCAAAACTCAATCTGAATCGGTTAACTCTGAAGTGCCCAGTCAATGTTTGTGTTTTGAAAAACATTTATATCAGAGATAATGCTAGGTCTTGCATACATCACTTGGATTAGAACGGTTTTTTCCTGAGACTAATTCTTCCTGGGATGCAGTTTAATTTTCGATCATGTAGAATGAAAAAAATGCAAGAACTTAGGAATGTACAGAACATGCCCCAATGGGATTACCAGGATCAAGAGAGTTTCACAGATGGAGAATTCAAATCGACGATTCCAATGAATAAGGATCAGTTCCGCAATATCTTTACCTACTGCGATTCTGTATCAGTAGAAGGTGGAGACAGATATATTTATAAAAAAGATCTTAAACAACAGCTCTTCGAGGATTTTTTAAAAGTCATTTCCAAATATCTTCCATATCTACCATATATCCCTAGATTCATAGACAGAATTGGAAAACTCTTGGGGAAACACAACAACAAAACGGGTTTCAAACTCACCAAGAAGATACAACTGAACCTCAAGTCGGCTAAAGACAAAAGAGACCCACTATCAGCAGCAGGAGTATATCCCATACCGTGCACTTGTGGGAAGGTATATATCGGTACCACCAAAATATTGGTTACAAGGTTGAACGAGCATGGAAGAAACTGTAGACTATGCCAAACGGGCAAGTCGGCTGTGGCGGAACACGCACTCAGTGAGGGAAATCACAGGATTCTATTTGAAAACTCGAAACTCATTGCCCCTAACCAGGAATACCAAAGCCGACTGGTACGGGAGGCAATAGAGATCCCACTAACACACGGATAATTTCAACAGAAAAGAGGAAGATGTGATCCTCAACCGAATATGGAATCCCATTCTAAGAAGTTCAAAAATAGAAAACATCGTGACGCCAGGTAAAACAATGTTATAGAAAATTTACTAAATCCAGGTACAGTGAATAGCAATCCAAACTACTTGAATCCATATGAATATGCTCTACGCATTCTAAATACCTAGTCATCGGAGTCAAAATCAAGATGTATGAGTCTCTGAAGAAGCTATCCATTCGCGCCAGCGGAACGTCAGGAAAAATCTTCAAAAAACTTAGGCCCCCAAACCCGAATAAAAGTATGGATACTGAAAACCTCGGCCGCAAAAGTCTTAACCATTTTGTCTAGTAGGGAAAACATGTCTCTAGTCGTGTATGAAATGAAATTTGATCCGATGTAGAACTCAAGATGTAATTGGAGTAGAACCGAAAACAACGAAGAGAAACACGGAATATAAATTGAAGTAAGGATTTCGTAGGTGGTACGAATTGTCTAGTGTTCGTTCCTCGTACTTGACCTCTGTTATTGATTAACTAAAGGAAGAGTTTTCAATTTTCTCCATAATTCTAATAGTGCATTGAAGAAATTGATCACAAATATGAATTCCGGGAAATATTAAAAACTACTAATTTTTTCCCAAGTTCATTCGACAAACGTCGAAACACATCAAAATAAGTAAATAACTAGAAATATTGAATCATTGATGTTACTTTTCATTTTAAAAAGTATCAGTGATTCCCAACAGTACAACAGTCCATCTGCATCTTATATCGTAATCTATTTTTCATAGACAATTTGAAAGGAAGTCCTGGTATTATACGGTTTATACAAAAATTGATATATAAAAAAGACGGACATGAGTATATCCATTTTGTGAATAGCATCT
>WOGL01000434.1:0-14903 GCA_015342145.1 Leptinotarsa rubiginosa | reverse complement strand
ATCATTTCATTTCAGGTTTTTTGCTTAATATAATTGTTATTTTCAGCTATTCATTTTCAATTCTTCTTCTTCTTTAGTTGTTTCAGGGATTTCAAATCATTTTATATAGTAGACAATGGAAGTCCGAACTAGTGAAATACATATATACATATTTTTAATGATAAATCACTTGGAAATCTCTACAGGGTCAACCGAAAATGAACTTTAGTCATTCTGAATGAAAATGACCACATGTGTTAGATCACTGACACGAAATTATTAAATCATTTAAACACTGGTTTTAAATTCGGATTTTTTTTTCTTGAATTCCAACTTTTCAGTGAAATTTATTTTTATGATCTTCTAGATCTATATCTAGACCTTCCATATCTTCATTAAATCATTGATTATAGAAGCCTAATCTGTGACCAACTCTCAAAAGATATTTGCAATAAAAATAAATGAATAAAATATTGAACCTCGGTATGATAGACCGGCGTGACTACCGGTGTCAACACACTTTTTTTAAATAACAAAATTCACAAAAATCCGAGTGTGAGTCACAATTTAATTAAATTCCGAGTTCAAAGACCCCTCTACTCCTTCGTAGAATCTCACAAAACAGGATATTACTAATATAATTATTTGCGTTTTCTCCACAGATCAAAAAGTAAGTGAGAACTTCTGCAACAATGAGCAATAACGATACAAAAACTGATCAAACTGAAGAAAACGTTTCGGAACAGTTGAACACTGAAGGGGAGGAAGCTTCTGCATCCGAAATTCCGGAAGATACGCCCGATGGAAGTGAAAAACCCCATTCGAGATCGAAAAGGTCATTAATCAACGTTCCCGAACGAAATAATGTCGGTCCAGATGGACAGGTAGCTGTTGATTTTTGAAGACGACAATTCCGACTAGAATTGTTTTTGTTCAATTATCATTGAATTTGACTTATCGTAGCTTAGAATATTACTTTATGTATTCAATGATATAGTTTTAAAATTTATTATTATGCATTTGCAATTTGCGAATTGTATTTTGGAATTTGGAAGAAATTTTATTCACATCTAGTTGAAACATGTTATGTTTTTTGTAGAATTAAATGCATTTAAAATATTTGTTTGTAGCACTGTCCGAAGTAGTTCCTTTCTCATTTCCAACTAAGTCAGTCAACGAGGATTTGGATTTGGAAAAAATATATTACTTACATTTGGAAAAAAAAAAGAATGATCAATATTCTGACACAGTGAAATTTGACGCTTTCGACTTTTTTCTGATTCGAACTAATAACAATTTCAAAATCAGTAATAAATGATTCTTGGAAAAAAAGGTTTAGGCTTTCTACTTCTTCATGTGTATACAAAGGAAGGAATAAAGCAATTGAGTTAAAAAAATCTGTTAAAATCTGTTTTTTCGTGAATCAGTTGTCTCCCCCCTATGCAATCCAACTCTGCAAAGTCGAAACTTGTGCGAGCTGTGGACTAACGAGGTCTTACTTTCCGACGTGAGATTCCTAACAGGAGTTCAAAATAAACTCTTGATGAAGATATGTAGATTATGCATAAAAGTTACTTTCAGATACAAACTTGAAGGAAAAGCACTTTCAAAACATCTACTTCTATATTACCATAGAATTATACGAAAATCACTTTTTCCTATTCAGTTTGTACTTCAAATTAGCATAATGGAATTGAATCAGATATCATTCATAGGAATGCTTCCTTCTTTCCTTAGAAAGTTTCCCACATTTTTAAGGACCCTGAAGTAGAAAGCCAAAACCTTCCTCAAAAATCAATATTCTAAAAATATAACCCTCTCAATTTGAACAAGATTCCTTTGACTGGGATTTAATTAAATAAGCGAATGAATACTGTTATTGTGACGTCAGTAAATTTAATTGGTCTGTGAGATAAAGTCGTGATGATATAAATGAATTGAATGATTCATTTTGTGCTGATTTTGTTGACATTGAGATGAAGAGGCAATAAGACACATCGATGTTCACCATTGAGAATGACAGTTTTCCATGTGAGTGGAATTTTGTGTATCTTTCATAAACTATGAATGATATCTGATTCAGTTCCATAACGAATGTTACAAACTGATAGGAAAAGTGATTTTCCTATAATTCAATATTTTTATATAAGTAGGTGTTTCGAAAGTACTTTTTCTGTAGAAGTAGAGAGGGCTTTTTCTTTCAGGTTGTAACTGTCTTTTTGTGGAGAGTTGCTTGAATTGCTTTCTTCCTTCCTTTGGAAGTTTCCCACATTTTTGTAGAAAGCTGAAGAAGTAGAAAGCCAAAATCTTTCTTTCCTAAAAATAATTCTCATCTAAAAATGCACTCCTCCCAATATGAAATAAATTCATGCATGTACTAGCGCTTGCTGAGTAGAGAACTGACATATGTTTCAAATGGCATATCATTTCGTGATTTTTCCTTTTTGAGCTTTTCAACCAGAAAGATAATTATATGACATCCAGTTTATTATTATTTCAGTTTTTGATGTCGAAGTGGCAATTTATTTAAATTTGAAAGTAAATTTTTGCAAAATTTCTCACTTTTCAAGTGGAAATATCTCTCTTGTTAAAAAAGTATCCTTTTGTCCTTGAAAAGAACAAATTTTATTGATGTCATTATGTTATATCCATAAATATTCTTCAAAAAACAAACAGATACATTTTGTTCTCCGCAAAATTCGTTTCTAAGCAATTAAATAGTGTAATTTATAGGTTCAGTCTCCCAATGTGTGAACTTGGTAACTGATTTGAATCTGGAACTGAGATTTTAGGAGAAACGTTCAAACCGAGTTGATCACAACATTGCGATAAATGCTATTTACAATCGTTTCTGATGATGAGTGACCCACTCCGATTATGCCAATTTTGGTAATTATAACCAAGATTTTCCATACAGTACAGTTTTCTACATTGAGTAAACTGAATGTTTTGCTAATTGGTATGTGAGCAGCTTCTTTGAACTTCCGTTCAAACTAGTGGTAGACATGGTTTTAAAAGGGTTCCCTATCAACCAGTTATCGTCCCCTTACGAACGGCAACCCTGAAGACGTTCGATTGGCATGGGTCTGAGTATATGCAGTGAACACTAATAGCCCGAGAGTTGGAATCGAAACAACTTTTTCTATAGTGGTGGTTTCATAAGTAGAACTCACAAACGAACCAGCTTTCAGCTATTGTCTACCAATCGATTCTGCCATATTATCTGACTTGCGAGTTAGAAGAACAGCAGGAAAGTATCTCAAAAATGATTTGATTTTTCAATTTCCTCACAATCAGTTGTCTGAAACTTTACTCATTATGATAAAATGTATCTGAATGAGTTTCTGTTTTCTCGACAAATATATGAATATCTGATTATATAATTACAGCAAAATGGAAAAAGCATAATTCCTCAGCCAAAAGGTTATTTAAACTTAACCTCAACTGATGTCAAAAATCGGTCTTTCGTATCTGTCAGTTGTCGATATTATACAGAGTGAAACTCTGTCTTCTGAAACTTCTTCCCCGAAACTGTCCGTACCGTTACCCTCAGTTCAAGGTAAGACAGTTCTAGAAAAATATCTTCACTTTTTAGTCCGATTTATTGTCAAAAAAAAAATCAGTTTTAGTCACTAGTATTATAAATCATTAATAGACGGCGCACGAATGTAAAATTCCTCTCAAACAACATAATAAAGTTTGTTCTACTTCACCTAACAACCGCAGTTCATCGTAGAACTCGTAGAGAGAAAAAGAGGCGCTTGAATGAAATTACCCCAGAATTATTCCATCATGTAGGACATTGGTAAAATGACTTCAGTATTGTCAGGAAGTGAATGGTGAACATTTTGAAGATTTATTGGGATAAA
Organism: Leptinotarsa rubiginosa; assembly: GCA_015342145.1. Taxonomy (NCBI): domain Eukaryota; kingdom Metazoa; phylum Arthropoda; class Insecta; order Coleoptera; family Chrysomelidae; genus Leptinotarsa; species Leptinotarsa rubiginosa. Next base: position 11,055 of record WOGL01000434.1, on the reverse strand, counting down.
CAGAAGTGGGTTTTGGATATTTTTTTAAATCATGATTTTTAACTTCAGTTTGTAGATTATTCAAATGAATATAAAACTGCTAATCCGATTTCCAAAAACTGCGAATTTTGAAACAGCCTAATATCAACAAGGTATCCGATTCTGATGAAGTGCCCGTCATCGTACTTTAAAAGTGAGCAAATGAACTCGCACCGGTATTTTGCAGACTTTTTAGCCTGTCTTACAAGGATCGGGTTTTTCTTTCTTATTGCAAGGTTGCTCGCGTTTAGCCTATTCCTAGAAAGGACAAGAAAAATTTTCCAATAACTATAGACCAGTCGCTTAGCTATCAGTGATATCAAAAAACATGGAGAAAGCCGTAAACCACCATATCCCTAAATATTCGGAAGGCTCCAACATATTGAGCGATCATTAATGTGACTTTCGGAAACTAAGATCAACAGGCGACCTTCTATCGTATGTCATCTATACTTAGAATACCGCAATCGAGAAACATGGAGAGTCAAGAGCTGTTGCGCTAGATATTTCTAAGGCATCTGACTGTCTGACTGTCATAAGGATTTGCCGGACAAACTTCGATGCTATGGTTTGTCGGATCATTTTTGTGTTTGGCTCTCCAGTTTCCTGAACAAAAGTTTCCTGCAAGTGGCCGTCGATGGATATCTCTCAAATACTTTTACCATCACCGCTGGTGTTCCCCCTTTTTTTGTTGTATATCAACGACTTATTGGAAAAAACGAAGAATCCAATATATTGCGTCATTTCATTTAGATTCCAAGACATCGGCAGCGGGAGGTTGCATATCTTAATGAGGATATAGAAGTGATTTCGAATTGGGGTGGAACTAACCAGGTTCAATTCAATGCCACATAAACCCAGGCATCGGTTTTCTTCAAAAAGATAAATGTCTCTGAACCGAATATAATAATGTTACGACAGATAATTCCTCTTTCTGCTTCGATAAGTTTGCTGGGGGTTAAAAAGAACAGCAATATGTCTTGGCACAATTATGTCGCTGGAATTGCAAAGGATGCTTCTCAAAAGCTTGAAACACTGTTTCAGAAAACTGTTCATACTCCAACAAATTTTTATGCTTTATAAGACTCAGATCAGACCTTCTTTGAAGTATTGTTCTCATGTATGGAGCTCCGCCCCTAAGCATACCCTGAAGTTGCTGGATTCCATCCAGAAAAGAGCCATCCGCATGATTGGAGATGCGAACATCACTTGCAACCTTGACAGTCTGGAACATTCACGGGAAGTGTTCAAGTAACTGTTTAAGAAATCTTTCATCTGAAGAGCTGCGTTTATATGGAATAAACTTCCTGAGAACGTTTTTCTAAATGTATTTAATCTCCAGCGATTCAAAATGGATTTGAATCGCTACTTTCGCACAAGCACCGCTCTTAGAGGATTTTCCTGGAGTGCTTGTGTTTTGTCCTTGAAAAAACCTTACTGGATACAGAACTGAAGTAATTAACAAGGTGTTCCAAGATGACTTTTGCTATTAAAAAAATCAGGTAGCACTCTCTCGAAGACGACTTATCTAACACTATTGTCTTATCAACAAAAAGTTCTAACATTTTACGTAAATTCAAGTCAAGAGGGAGGGACCTTTCCAAAATCGCACTGCATATATTTTTCAAAAAGCACAAAATAACGAAATAACTGCAAACGCTATATTCTCCGGACTCTCAATTTCTGATGCTCTAACATCGATACAATGTTTTTATTATTTCATGTTGCCTAACATAACTTTTCCACCTACATTTTTGTGACTAACCAATTTAGCGATTTCAAGGAAATAAGAATAAGTTTACTCAAGTTATCTAGTAATTGTATTTCAGGCAATTAATCTACTCAACAATGCACTTTCATGAATCATTACAAGTTACCTGCTGTTGTGTTAACTACTTTTCTCGTCGCAACGAAAATGTGGAAATGTTGCTTTCCATGCCTCAAGTAAGTAGCCTTTGTAGTTTATTGTACCGTAATAAGTAAAATTTGGTACACTTTTCCTACACCAGAATAAAAATACTGTCTCTCGATACGCGTTTCACTAACCAAGTAGTATCATAAGGAGATGACTAAGACTATACTAAAATTCCATATTTTTCTTCATTTGTTTAGTATAATTTCCATACGCCACTGCAAGAGACAGATCAAGGAAAACACGTCACAGTCATTTCTGAGAATTTAGTGCCTACTATTTCGGAATTATAGTTAGTACAGTTATCTCCAAGTTTAGTTCATTAAAACAAACCACTATTTAGTCTGATTTCCAATGAAATATTCACAGAAGTGCAAGTGTAACATTAACATTCCAAAAGTCACCTGTTTCGGGACTCTTATCGTGTAAATTTGTCAACAAATTTTAACATTTTTCTCGATATGTATTGCCAATGCCTCTGACTTGCAACCTAATCGTTTTCCAAATATTGGTTGATTGATGTTTCGGGAATTTCAATGAATCAATCCAAAATTCATTCAATAAAGGATTGAAAAAACTGTTGATGAACATTATTTGAGAAAATTGTAATACGTGACGATGAGTATAATATTGAATTTATGTATTTGTAATTACCAATTAGATCGCAGTTTAAAAAAGATGTGGAAATCAAATTTCAATGTTGATCTTTCATGATATCAAGTTAATTATTGGACACACTCTTAGTGGTTGGGTAAAGAGCGTGTTAAAAATTTCAAAATTGCATATTTTGGCTTATATAGTGTATTATTAAAAACTTAGTGTGCCACATTTGAACCCCCAATCGCCATGAAGAAGTACTATGAAATTACAAGAGTAACAAATTGAAATACTAATTTTACTATGTGTGTTTCAATGGAAAAGCCTCGAAGAGAACTATGATTTTCTAGGATAATTTCTTTGATTACGCCAATCGAGGGTGAAATGTGAAGTATCTTTTGCTGAAACTTTCTCAATGATCTTGGCAAATGCAGTAGCTATTCTTGACTCACTACTCAGGACAAATGACCCTAGAACCTAGTGATCACTTATCTGAAGTGAGTTGTCATTGAACTCGCGGTTCATGTACCATGTCAAGACCTAACGTAACGTATTCATTATTGACAATATTTCATTGAAAAAAGTTTGCTAAAGAGGGTCTTTAGCAGACTTGTTCGATTGATGACCTATTTATTTTGTAGAAATTCTTATTGAATATAAGATAAAAAATACTTTCGTCTGATCTCTACTATTTGTTAACACCGGTTTCGGTTTGTTAGGCCAGTCTCAAGTAACATAACAGACCATTCTCAAGTAACTGTTATCATGTTTACATAAAACAGTTTATTGTGAGATATTTTCTGAACAGTTCTACAACAGCGCAACACGTGATTCGCTATACAATAGCTTCTTCAGGCTTGTCTATACTACGATGTATAGACACTCCTGAAGAAAGCGTTTGTATAGTGAAGCTCGTGTTGCGTTTCTGATGAACTGTTTAGTGAAAATCTCACAATCAGGGTTTCTTGAATACGTTATGGTTTTTCATCAAGTATCGGCCGATTCCATCACATATCAGTCATGAACAATAGAGTTTGAGTCATCTATTGTCTCTGAGTGTGCTTAACATTCTGTCAGAATTAATTTGCAAAGAGTACACATTTGAACTGTGGCAAGGCGAGTCGTAGGAGATTTATGAATATCAGCAAGAAGATAGGCATGGAGCCTTGAGGTACACCGTGAGTAATAGGCCTGCAAAAAAGGTAAAACTGAAACATCTGGTCTAGAATAACTCGACAACAAACACCTTTCCCAGTCACCATAAATGTAATACTCTTCTCAATTCGCATATCTCCACCAAGTTGGCATCTTCAGGAGATGAAGTATCATCTCTTGATGAGGGTCACTTGATTTATTTTTCCAGGAAATCAATTATGTCCTCTTCATGAACGTCTTGTGAAACTTTGTAGACATATATCCTTATCCTTCGTTTGGTAACTTTAGATTTTTCTTCGCATTCTTCCGATTTCCCTATACTTCTTTCATTATGCCGTTTCTTTGGAATCTTTGAATTTTTCTCAGTCATATCATCTTCGATTTTCCCAATGAACATAGAGTCGTTTCCGTTACTTTGTAGGTTGATTATTTCATTGCATTTGGGGACAGTCTGAGTCTGCATTATTCCCAAGGATACTTGATTGGCTGGCATTGCTGTATAACCGTGTACATTGCGACATTTCATTTCATTCGTTTGTCTAGTGTGCTATGGTTTGGTTTTTCTGCGAAAGTTTTTTGGTGAAGGTGGGATTTTTTTCCGGATTCCGTTTTTTGCGCAAGTACTCGGTTCATTGCCATTTTTTATCAAGTCTACACTTTGTTGTTGATATAGGGATTCGTTTCTGGATGCGAATAGTTTTTGTAAATATGCTATTTTCACCTCTAATGAGCCAATAATATTTTCTTCATCACTGATATACATAATATCTTTATCTTTCACGCTTACATTTCCCTCTCAAATGATATTCTTCTGTCAGAAATACGTTGGCTGCCCTGCATAGATGTGAAAAAATTATTATAACTATCACATTCGGTTGAACTTTTACATATTTCAAATAATATTTACCGGAAGAATAACCCCGTAAGAAGTTTTGAAGAAGTCAATTCATTATTACCGATTGTAATAAACATAAATCAGAGTTTGTATTTCACAAATTTGCAAAAAATTATATTTTGAAACTAAGATTACTGATTGAATCAAGAGCCAGAAAACAGAGCATTCGAAATCCAACACACTCTGGTTCCAACTAGTTGTCTTGAAGTGAAAGCTGCAGAGGACGAATTTCGAACATATCTTATCCCGTAAACTTTTGTTTCCTATTGAAGCGGGATGACAACCTTGAGAGTTCAAACTTTTCTAGGTCAATTTCTTATCATACGTGTGATTTCAAAGAGAAGAAATAATTTTCAAAAATTGTACCAACGGCTGGGCCAGTGGAATCCTTTTGTGAGGGCATTTATGAGCCTCTGCAACCACTGACTCTGGACACTTCAGCCCTAGCCCAGTTCCATACTTTCAGTAGAGCGCTTCAACAGCCTGAACAGAATGAAGTGCGCGAACCAATAACTACCAAAGAAATTCAAAAAGTTTTTTGGATTCTGAGAACTCAGTTGTTCCTGGTCCGGAAAGACTAAATACTCAATGCAGTAAAAGCTTAACCTCTCTATGGTCCAGATTGATTATCGTAGGACTTTTGATACTGTATTGCATGAGCACATCGTGCATTTGCTCATATATCTTGTGGTACCCGACCAAGTAGTGAATCATCTTGATCAACTTATACAGCTCTGGAATACTCGCTCTACCATAACATCTAGTCAAACAGAGAGAGTCACTTTCAGGAGGGATGTATTTTAGAAAAATTCCTTCAAACCCATTCATGAAATCACTCATTCATCCCATTTGGATTATCTTAAAATGTACACCTTTGGAGAAAAGGGTCTGCATCAGTATTTGAAAGAATGTTATCGGTATAGAATTTGGAATAGAAAAATATGCAACGGTCCATTCCAAAAGAGGCACACCAGAAACTTCAACATTTCTGGTCATCGGGGAAGAACAAAGTTGCTGCCACAAACATGCTTGACGTTCTGAACCCACTCTATTCTTTCGGATTGATCCAAGTGATGACCCGAAAAAATATGTACTTTCATAGGAGTCGGCATTCTGAATCGTTCATTTGATGGTTTACACGTGGAAAGCCATAGAGTTTTGAGATTGGAGTTTTTTCATAACAGAATGATGGTTTTGGTTGTAGTCTGTGAAGGAGTTCGGATCCATCCTTCTGTATGCTCCGTGCCCAAGCGATTGAAGAACCTGGTTTGATTTTTGACACAGAACGAGATAACCAGAACACCGGTACCGTGTACCCGTTAAGCAAAAAGCCACCATAATAGCAACTCATTTTACTTCTACGGTTTCACAAAAATTAGCCGATGCATGGGGATTTTCTTTAAAAACATCGTAGACCTTGGCTTATCAAAGCACCTGATCGTCGCTCATCGTAGGTCGAGTGGGCGAGCTGGGTTGGAAATTAGTGGCCTGTCAGGATGGTGTCTTAAACATCCCAGAATACCATAGTAACGTGATGGATATAGATTGGAGCTGTAGAGCCTGCTGTCATGCGCCTGACACACTATGTATTTGCTGATGGAACGTCCAACATATGCAACTATATCCATTGACGTAACGCTGCCCCACGAGTGCTCTGTCACCATCTTTGGCACTCATCAAGTATTGATAAGAATCCTGTGTTGCCCTAAGCTCTGAGAATATGGCCAAATTTACCGAGGAAGGTGAATATTGGTGGAATTTACTGAATGTAAGTTGAACAGTTCATGCATCGGGTACAGAAATTCAATGAACAAACTTGAAAATATAAAAATATTCAAGTGACGTATTCCTGAGACAATTTTAAGAAAAAACGTGAATAAAAACTTGTGTCCAAAAATTCTTCGTTTTGGAAATACAGGTTGTTGAAATTGATTTTTTTGTTCGTTTTTTAAAAATAACTTTTGCAAAAAATGAGTTATTTGCACGAAATTTGGTACCCGAGGTTTTTTGACGTGGGAAATCATAATTTCGTATTAATGTTCATGTAACATCTGCGTATGCGGTCAATATTCATTTCAAATTGCCCTAATTTTGTTGACAGTAAACTTTTGGTACTTTTCATGAAAAAACCTAATTCCTACACCTTTTCCAAGTAAAAAGGTGTACATCTTCAACAACGCTTGGGGTGATCGTTTTTGTGATATTTACAGTTTTCTATATGTATGTGGTGGATCACGTCAAAATAAACAACTTTGCCCAAATAGCATATTGGAGCTAGAGCTATAAAGTAGCGGATAAATGTGTATCTGACCACTGGGGAAAAATACTTCATCATAATCGATCCCATTTCTCTGAGCACATCGATTACAAGTCTTGCTTTGTAACGTAATACGTTTTCTTCAAACTATCTTTTGGTTTTGAAAATCAACGTATAGTTGATAGATTTTCTATTTGGAGGTATAAATCCATGTGTAATTTTTTTTTTTGGGAAAGCTAGATACTTGATTGATAGTTATCGCCCGATCTCGCTGCTCAGTAAGGTCGCGAAGGTTGTCAATAAAGTTTTGCTGAATAGAATTCTTCGCTTCCCGGAAGAGCAATTCGGGTTCCGGCGAGGACGAAACACGACCTCGCAATTGATCCGAGTTGTTCGCGAGATAAAGGAATCTTTCCATCAGGGGAAGAATACAATTATGGTCCTGCTGGACATTCAGAAAGCCTTTGACAAGGTATGGACGGAAGGGTTTGTTACCAAAATGTGATCGGCAGGCATCTTTATTTGTGATTAAGATTCTTGAATCCTACCCGGCAATCGAACTTTTCGTGTTAGAGTGGACCAAACCACATATGCACATCACCCAATCAAAGTAGGTGTCCTGCCTATCACCGCACCTGTACTCATTGTACACGCATGACTTTTCCATGTTCTCGTGAACGAATGTGGGTATCTTCGCGGACGATACCGCAATGTACGCACACTCGTTCTTGAACGAGGTGGTTGAGCAGCAACTGCAGATTCACCTCGACAAGATGATCGTGCCATACTTTGACAGGAACAAAATTGAGATGAACACATCGAAAACTGAGCTCGTCAACTTCACGGAGAAATTTTCCAACGTAAAGATTTTTGGGAAGTTGCGAATCAAAGGCAAAGGCGTCGACGAGCAGAGAAGCGCGCGATATTTGGGAGTTATCCTGGATAGACGCCTAAATTTTTAGGAACACTTGAGCCTGGCAATACAATGAGCGGCTGCGGTGGTGAAACGCACGTATTCGCTCATTGCACGAAACTTCAAGGTCAGTGTTGAAAACAAGTTGTTCATTTACAAACAAATAATGAGACCAGCTATGCTGTACGTCTGTCCCCTATTCTGCAGCCTCAAAAGAACTCATCCAAAGAGACTCGAGATGATGCATAATAAGGTGCTCCGTATTTGCACGACTAGTGACAGATACATTTCATTGGTTGATCTGTTAGATCTGGCTGAAGTTGAGACGGTCACTGATCATATCAAAAGGCTGTCTCAGAAATTCGCCAAGTTCTTTCTACCAAAAAGCCCGCTGACGAGGGACGTCACATCGCTTAGAAGGTACTATAATCAGCCCCGTAAACACGGGCCTATACATGATTCATTGGATATCTTCCATGAGCGGCGCGAATGCGATCGCGCTTGGTTCACGGAAAAATTGAATATGATAATTCACGCCTTAGCGTGATCGCCAAATTACTCTTACCTGGTTTTTTCATGAACTTTTTCCAGGAGGTTCCAGACAACTCTGACGTTAGCTTGCATAGACTGAAATGATATAGGAATGTCGAAAGCAGCAGAATATCGAAGCAATAAGAACTCTCGCGTAAGCTTCGGCAGGAAGGAAAACGTCATAGATGGACGCTGAAGTGAAACTCTGTTGAGTAGAGAGCCACCTGCCAACACCAGAGGGGAGCCTCTCACTGTTCAATTGTAGGACTGTGTGGTGGCGTGTCTTTTGTCGTCTTCCTGGGGTCAACAGTACAGTCATCCTCCTGCTACTCCTCCTCCCCTTTTCTATATCTATCCTCCTTCCTTTCCTCCTCTAACTACCTCATAGGGAGAATGATTCTGTACATATGTGAATAGATTTCACCAGTATTATACCAAATAGAAAATAAAGAGATTTTGACTAGCGAAAAATGATCATTATTCTTTCGGATGATTTAACGACGCTCGCCTTCGGCTGTCAACCTTATTATAACGAGTAATGACTTCATTTCTCGATAGTTGAATAATACATCATTCATCAAAATAGGTGATCGTATACGGACAGACACCAAAGAAGAACATTCTCATCTATTGGAATTAACTGAGACATCCAGGAAAACGTAACAGAAAAACAAAATGAGTATAAGGAAATTGTTGATATTTTATCGGTGCATTCAAAGGTCATTCACTAAGACAGATACGTAGAAAGATAATGGAACGTAATTTTCCTCGTCCGATTTCAAGATCATTAACACGTTATAATTTCAAATTTTTAAAAGCTTGAACATTATTAGCTTAGAATTTTTGAGAATAAAATTCCTAGCACACAAAAAACTCATCTGGAATGTATGCAGTAATTCGTTTTTGTTAACAGACAGAAAGGCGACCATTTAACGAGGGACACTATGGAAGGTAATTTCTCATCTTTGGAAATGAAGCAGGACACAAATAATGGCGTAACAGAAAAAGGCAATAAGTAAGGAATTTTTCAATTTTCTCCTCAGCCTTCAATTCATATCAACAATTCAATTAATTTCATGGAAACTGTATGTGTTATTTTGGAATTTCCATAGCGTTGAATTGAATTATGTATCGATATTCCATTTTTTTCAGTAACTTACTACGGCCAAAAATTTCTTACTAACCTTACCAGAAAATGAATGAATTCACTGCCTGAGTTTTTCATGTTTGCAATTCAAAAGGGAGAGTTACTACAGAAATTGAATTCATTATGAGTAATCGTTGAAAACTTTGATATTTTCATTGCTGTTTCATATTAAGCTCTGTATTTCCATTTACATTTTATTTGCCCGGGATATTTTGTAGGTTTGAGGTCACATACAGATTTTAAAACTATAAACCTGCTCTTGAACATTGAACAATCATTTCTAGGGTCGAAGTAGTTAATCATGGAATTTATGTTCTTATATTTCCTTTTTATTTGGTTGTCAAATTACTAATATATTTTTTTCCAGGTTTATTTTTGAATTATATTTACTTCACTATCAAGTTTACTGTTTCTTTTCCTATCATTTTCGAACTCGGGGATATGTATTGAATTTGATGAAAACTACTCTTTACTGAAAAGTAAATTCTCTTTCTTGAAATGATTCCAACAAAAATACTTTTTTTACACACCAGAACTGTAGCACTTTTGTTGATGTGCCTTTTAGCAACTGAGTTGGCGAAGTTACAAATGATATGAATGCGTTTTTGAAATCGTAGTAGAATCTGATCTGATTTTATGTTCGGTTTAAGATTTCTAACTTTTTCCACGTACAATTTCAGAGTGAAGTAACTGGTCGTTTGGAATTACATTTTTTATAACTTGATATATTGTTTCCTTATCATTTTTGAACTTTTAGATATGCATAGAATTTCAAAAACACTTCTTTTATGAAATTCATACTTGCTACTTTCATAAAGTGAATCCAACAAAAATACTTTCTCACACATCAGAACTGTAACACTCTTTTTGACGCCCCTTCGACCAATTGAGTTGGCGACGTAATGAGATAATTTTAAATAATTTTGGTTGATGAAATACGCGTCAAAAAGAGTGTTGTAGTGTGAAATAGTTTATTCAGTTCATTCACTTCTCTTTAAGTAGTCGACTACCTCATGTTTATTTGATCATGCTGGCGAGACCACTTTGATATTGAATACAAATAAAAAGTTTTACTCTCTGAAGGAGCATTCAACAATCAGAAATAAAACTGTCACTTTCAGTAATAACTACTATTCACAAAAACGTGACATATTATTGCATTTTTGCATTGTTCCTCGCATACAACTGATGTGTCTTTTTGCTGTTAGCCGACCAACCGGAGAACAGGCACTAGTAGAAACTGATGGAGGAAATTTAACCGAAAAAACCGAAAAAAATCTACACGTCAGTCGCAATGAACGTAATCGGAGGTCAATATCAGATACTCCCAATATTTTACATACGGGTTTATCTAACCTGAGAGAAGAAGGTTTTTGAAAATGGAGTAGAAGAATATTTGAAATTATATAACATAACGTACATAAAAAATTAGTTTGTAGAAAATTATTGGAAAATATGATCAATAACAACATTAACAAAACTTCTTCAGTGAGTACCGAGTTTGCCAATTAATTTTTCTAGCCCTTTCTTTATTATCCTCATTACATCCTATCTTGTTCTCCCTGAAATCTGTTTTTGAATTATTTTTACATCAGAGAAATGTAGAAAAGAAATTCAACCCTATTCAAAT
>WOGL01000433.1:0-14916 GCA_015342145.1 Leptinotarsa rubiginosa | reverse complement strand
ATAATGTTTATCATATTAACTGATTTCTTCAGTATATAATTCAGTTTATGTATAATCTGCACAAAATTCAGCAACGCAAATATACTGAGAATCATGAAATAACAATAGTAGAAAGCAACTACTCTGAAATAATCGCCTGGAAAATAGGTTTACAAGGTGAATGGAATTAATTCAGTTGACTTTCTTACATGTAATTCAATTTTTCATATACTCTGAAGAAAATTTAGTTACGGAAATCGATAGAAAATCATGAAGTAACAATTGAAGAAAGCAATCATTGTGAAATAATCGCTTGCAAAATTGGTTCACAGAGTGGAAAAAAATAATGAAGTTGACTCATTTTTTTTACGTATATAATTCTGGTTTTTATATACTCTGCACAAAATTTAGTAACGGAAATTGATAGAAAATCATGAAGTAACAATTGAGGAAAGCAACCATTGCGAAATAATCGCTTGCAAAATTAGTTCACAGGGTGGAAAAAAATAATAAAGTTGACTCATTTTTTTCCGTATATAATTCATTTTTTATTTACTCTACACAAAATGTAGAATCAGATATCAATAGAAAATCATGGAGTAACAATTGGTAAAAGCTACGGAAGCGCAGAAGGGCCACACTTTTTATTATTTGTTTCTTGGAAATTACGACTTTTAATCTCGAAATTTCGACTTTTATCTCGAAATTTCGACTTTTATCTCGAAATTTCGACTTTTATCTCGAAATTTCGACATTAATCTCGAAATTTCGACATTAATCTCAAAATTTCGACTTTTATCTCGAAATTTCGACTTTTATCTCGAAATTTCGACTTTAATCTCGAAATTTCGACATTAATCTCGAAATTTCGACATTAATTTCGAAATTTCGACTTTAATCTCGAAATTTCGACTTTAATCTCGGTATTGCGATGGTGAACCACCCAATAAGTCAGGCGTAGATTTATAATCGTTCTAACATTTTATATAATTGTGTAATTATGTTTTTGTAATAACTTGGGAAGTGTTTTCTAATAGTATTACTACTCATCTATATTGCCGTTATGATCACTAATAAGCTGGTAAGTAATGCAAACATATTCTTTTGATTCTAAGTAGCTGAAAGAGTAGAACTGAAGTTGATGAATGCTCAATAGTAATAGCATAATAGTTACAAACTTTCACAGCCGGAGATGATTGTGTGAAAGATATTTTCAGAGTTTTTTAGTTGTACTCTGCAGGTTTTTACGTCTGACGTTTCGTCTGCTGCTGCGGTAGACATCGCCTTAATGTACATTGCAGTAGTAGACGAAACGTCGGGCATAAAAACCTGAATAGCACGGTCAAAAAAACCGAAAAGTAGCTTTCACATTAAACCCGAAAAATAGCTTTCACATCACAGCATATGTACATTTTGGATTTGTATTCAACGTGCCCGCTGTGTTTCAAATATTTGAGTATTACACAAGCATGGAATGATTTATGAAAATATTTCAGAACTAATTAGGTACTACTCAAATGAGATTCAAAAAATGAATGAAAAGAATTAGCGATGGTGAACCACCGTTTAATCCACAAATAAGCAGGAGGTATACGAGGTATAGTACATTTATTATCAACAGCGGCAGGTGTCAAAGCGGCGACTTCTTTAAAGGCGGCATCGGTACGTCAAAGGCGAGTAACTTTTTACTCATCACCTCATCACTGCCCTGACCTTTATTTCACTATTTTTCAGAAGGGATATTCCAATATTTCATTCAGTACAGTGAAAGTTTCTTATGTATGTGCTTCTTATCCTGTGATAACGTGTATGAAGAGATTTTATATCGGTAAAAGTTACTTATCATATTTCAATATAATGTTGTTGTTGTGATAGTTTCTGAATGGAGTTTTAGGAATATTACCTATTGTTCTCTTTCATTCCACTATTGAGCTCTTCTTCAAATGTCCTTTAGGACATAAAAAATTAGTTCTCGATTTAATTTTAATTTAACTGTTACATTTGTGAATTTTCAATATAGAACAAACTTTAATGCTTAACAACCTATTTATAAGATCGTTGCTTTTCAGAATGAAATAAACATGACTTTGGAAGAATTTTTGAAGGATAGGGGCGTCTCTGATGCAATAATAGAATACTTCACAGAACAGAAAGTAAGTAACTATAGTTATATCTGGAAAATTGAGATTAGTGGATTCAAAAAAATGTTGTTTTTGTAAACAATACCTCTGGAAAACGCACAATCTGCAGTTCTCAGAAATTGTTTCTTTATTAAAAAAATACTTTTCTGCAAATCAACTGGTTAAATTTGGATCGTCCCAAAACAATTTAAGAAAACATAATCAGTAAAATCTACCCAGAAAGTCATAATTATTTAATTTGTTCTCATGGGTTTGAATTTTGAAATGTGTAAAAAAATACCAGGCTAAGTTAATGAGGATAACCCCCAAACGAATAATTTTAAAACTTGAAGCACAAATGATCATTTGTGACAACCTATGATTCACCCAGTTGGTCGAGTCCTGTTAGTTGCTTAGACGTGTATTCAATTTTTTTTTTGAAAAATACATGATGCCTGCTAACTTGAGATAGAGATGCAATTACATATTCTATTTTTGAACTCTGAATAGAACTTAGATTCCCTCTAATAATTTGATGATTAGTTACAAAAGAAAGTAATTTGTTGGTTAGCTATATCCTTTCAGTACAAACAAATGAAACATTTTTTCTTTTAAAAATTTCCTTACTCACCAAAATATTACTGAATTACAAGTCAAGCTGTAATTTGTTCGATCTATACATACATAAATCCCATTTAGTATTAATATTATCAATTAAGTTCGACGAAAAGTACAACTGATTTATGTTGATAATTTTGCCAGAACCAAATTCTATTCTTACTTGCACTTGGCTATAGGTACCATACTCGTGACGGTGAGAAAAACACCACAAATAAATTTAAATACATTTTCCATGGACTATTTTTGTTTTGTTTCATAACAAATTCACTCAGAATATGCACTTGCATGGTTGTAGTTTATTTATTACTGTTGATGACTCCATACATTTGTGCTTCTTCTGGCAAACAAGTGTGCCCATCTCTACGCTTGGATAAACTATACTAATGAGGGTCAATTAGCCCGAAACGTCTATTATTCGATTTATTTTTATTGCTATTGTCTGATAAAACTTCTTGTATTTATATCAAGACACTTGATAATTCAGTCGCTTATAACCCAACTCTCAGTGACTACTCAGTTCATCACTTCTCTATGGGAGAGTCATATTTTTGATACTTCGGAAGTGCTGATCGGACAAAGTTTTGTTCACATAATTTCTGAAAAAAATATGCATGCATACTTTCGTTAGGAATCACACGTTAAAAGGTAAGACCTCGTTAGTCCTTAGCTCGCACAATTTTCGACGAGGGTTTTCGTTCGTAGGGGTGCGATAGCCGGTTAACGAAAAAAAACATATTGGAAACCCGGTGTTTTTCAATAATTTTTAATGACAAATCCTGTAAAACCTGCCTTATATTACACGGTGAGATGCATGTTTAGCACAGAAAGTCAATGGGAATAAAAATAAATACTGAATTGAATACAGCCCGGTAAAGTGCAGAAAAAAATAGATGACTGACACAATAAAATAAAAAATATTTTCATTTCACACACCTTTTTTAACTTTCTGTACAGACCAACCAACTTCGGACAAATGATCCCTGCAAAGACAATTGAATAATATTGAATAACTACTTCAGAAAATGCCAGAAAAAAAAGGTATTTTTTTATATTAATATACAATTTTGAACAGTTGATATTGTTATTCAAAATATGCATTACTTGTTTACAGATTGATTGTGAAGCAATAGGTGCCATGTCAGAAGAAGATTTGAGTAAACTTCTTCCGGCATATGATGATAGAATTGCATTGCAAAATTATGCCCAAAAGAATAAGTTTTCTTCTAAACAGAGTCTCATTGAAAGACTTCAGGAAAAAATGTTAGAGAGGAGAGAAAATCATCACCGTAAGAAAGATAAGTCTTCGAATGCTCAAAAACAAACTCGTATCATTGAAATAGGGTGGCTTTGTTTAAACCAAACTGAAAATAGATACAGACAAGTTAGAGCACGTCAGGGAGGTGGAACTAGGCGTGTGACAGTAGACAAAGCGAGTAAATGCTCTGAAGTGTTGGAAATAGCCAAAAATCTGTTTTTTCCCGGAGGTGTGTCATCCAAGGGACCACTGTCACATTTTGAGATAGAACTAATGGACTATAAAAATCATAATTTTGACCAAAATTTAACTATTCAAGAAATGTATGAAATGGCAGCTTTACCGACTCTCAGGTTTTATTTAGCCACAATATGTAAAGTGAAGTCTGTAGTGATTACGGAACATGATTTCATACAGGCCACTGAAGTTTCCACGCGAAGAAGAGAAAGACTGACAGCATCATCTAATAAAGACCAAAATAAGAACAATTCATTTTCCACATCTACAACACAAGTTTAAACAGGTGCCTATTTGAGCAGTTTTGTCCGAATATTTGAGAATGTGAGTAAATATTATGTCTTACTTTTGTTGTCATCTCTAACACAAACAAATTCACCAGAACGACAACACTCTTCTCAAGTCGGTGTCATTGGTTGATGAATTATACTATATATTGCAGTTCCAATATGTAGTATTGGTTTGTGTTACATTTATTTTAGATCAAATGTAAATTGCATGCCAGCTCTAACTTTCAATCCTGCCTGATTCAGACCGGCCACACAAATGTCATTTGTAATCGACAAGTGTCCTTTATAATCGATATATTCAGTAATTGAATTCAGACAATTAATGTGGTATTGTTCATTTTTCTTATAAGTTCAGTCACTAAGAATCTTAGAAGTTCAGTCACTAAGAGTCTTAGAAGTCGACGTTTCCCTTTTAATAAGTATCTGTAAATTTCACTAACATAATCAATGCCATATTTTTCATTAAAGTTATTTTCATTTAGGTTAGTATGATACGTTTCTAAAAAAAATCTCATCAATGTTTTTTCATGTTTCCAGGACTTTGGTGGTTTGGAAATTCATTTTACAGCACATGACATTTTTTAGTGTAGTTTTTTTATTTTAGTTAAAAATGTACGAATTTGTTTCTTATCATATGCTTGTTAGCAATTTTGAAATTCACTCGTCTTTGCTCGTTCGTAATTGTTTGGCCAAAAACAACACCGTAATCATGCATCAGCCATGTATTTACCAGATTTGGCCCCCTGCGACTTTACCTGTTCCCAAGATTGAAGAGACTCATGAAAGGATGGCGTTTTGCGATGATTGAGTGCATATCAGGACTGTTTCGAGGTCTGGAAAAAATGCTGGCACAAGTGTAAATGAATATTTTTTGAGAAAAATGAGAATTCACCTATTTTTGTGTAGACATATATATTCCAGAGTTGACGCCAGAGAAACCTTGGTTGATATTTAAGGCGTAAATCATCATAAATATATCTTTTCGACATTATTTATTTTATCCAAATCATTTGTCACTTTTATCGTAATTATTAATTGAAATTAATATTTCCTCAATGAATCAAGCAATTTAGAAAACAATTTGAATGAAGTTTTACCATATTTCAGAAGTAAATTGTTATTGTAAGTAATTGTTATGAAAAGAATATTTGAAAATTAAGTATGAAGTGGATTAGATTAGCCTTGAAAAATTGATTTAATACTATTGTAATTTCTTTTCAGGAAATTGACCATTTAACAGGCGTACAAAACCCAGATGAACAATTCATTGGAAATTTCTTACAAGAACCCTTAGAAGAATCATCCATCTTCTTGGTGGAAACGGAAAGTATTGCGAATATGGAAACCTTAATAGTACACCGAGGAAATATATTTGAAGAACTTCTGAATACAGTTAAAATTCATAATTACGAAGATTTCATAAGTGTCAAAATAGAAATGATTTTACCTAATGGAAATCCCGAGATAGGAGAAGATGTCGGTGGTGTCCTACGTGACGCTCTGACAGAATTTTGGGAAACGTTTTACGAAAAATGTAGTATTGGCACAAATTTTAAAATCCCTTACCTTTGACATGATTTCCAAGAGCAAGAATGGAAATCCATTGGAAAAATCTTGGCCAATGGCTATCTTGCAGTTGGCTACTTTCCAATTAAACTTTCACCAGTTTTTATAAAGGATTGTTTAAATGAATATGTAGAGGAAGAGGAACTTTTCACGAATTTTCAAAAATATATTTGTGAATCAGAAGCAGAAATTCTCCATGAGGCGAATAATAACTTCGAAGCAGTGGATATGGATGATTTACTGGAAATGTGTTCAAATTATGGATGCAAATGGCAACCAACGAAGGAAAATATTAAAAAACTGTTCCTCCAAATCGCAATAGAGGAGTTGATCCAAAAACCCGCTTTCGTTAAAAATTGCTTTGGACCTGAATTGAAGAAAATTTCTTCAGGGATTGATATTGAGAAGTTATATGCACGACTGGAGCCTTCTGTGAAAAATATACTCGCATTAATCAAATCTAAAGAAAACTTATCGGAATCAGAATCTGAAATAATGAAATTTCTGAAAAGATTCATAAAAGAATCTGATGAAAAAACGCGCTCTTTTTTTTTAAGATATTGCACAGGGTCTGATCTCCCAACTCGTTCAATTTCTATAGAATTTACAGATCTCGATGGTATTAAAAGGGTACCTATTGCACATACATGCACTGGCCTTTTACAATTACCTGTAACATGAAAATTATGTCACCTTTTGATCAGAATTTTATAGTTTATTATGTTCACGAATATGGGTAATGGACTTAATGTAGGTTTTTTATCCAAATGAGATCCAAGAACAAGTTTTTGCTCAGTTTTAGTAGTTTTATATATTTTAATATTTTTCCACCATCTTAGAAAGATACGAGACATTTCCGCAAAGGTGATAGACAAGAAAAATTATTATTTATTTCAGGTTTCATTGTGAAATATGATTTCAATTTATGTTAATTTTAACTTTTTTTCACTTTAGCTTCTGTAGGTGAGTTGGGTGTGTTTCATTGTACCTTCTAACGTGAATGAATAATGCATAGATAGGTTACCAGACATGAGAAAGATTATTTGAAAATTGAACTTTCATTTCAGGTATTTATTACAGTTATTTTGGAAGATTATTTTCTGACAGGTAGAATATTTATTTCTGTTACTTTTATGAATTACAGTTTTAAATAAAGTTTTGTAGTTTGGGTTATTATTCTTTTCTAAATCTCACATGTCTCACATTTTTAATTACTTGCTTTTGTTTATATACCCAACTTTTGAAGTTCAAATGGGGACATTGTTATTACTCTGATATTAATCCCTTTCTATTTATAGTCGACATTTATAAAATTTCCAAACTACCATTTGTTTTCAGTAAATTAATCAACAGTTTCCCAAGTAACATATTTTCATTGAAATATTACATGAAAATGATTTCATATTTTCAAAATATAATGAAGCTCAAAAACATATTCAAAATATCTTCGAAACACATATAAAACTTAGTTCAAAATAACCACTTCCAGTCTTCCTACTACATAATTTATTTATACAAAGCCTGTGGAGGTCCACAGAAGACCTAGCACCATTTTTGGGAGTAGTTTCAAAGAGGCTCTTTCTTCCAGTTTCTGTCTGATAGTTACTTCTTTGCATGAACTACACATTTTTGAATAGAGTTAATTTTTTGAAATTGGTTGCTTCCTTCCTTCCTTTCTTTGGAAAACTGAAAAGCTTTTTTTCCCACAAACTAATCTCCCTTAAAAAATAATATATATCCCCTTCCAATATGAACTTTAAACTATTTTTTATTGATAATAATTTTGTAGAATATTGCAACGCTTTCTAGGAGAAAAACATTCATAACTCATTCCTCTGGACTTGATTGTCGAAAAGTGATAATATATCGGATAATACTACCAAAGATCAACTTCTTATTTTTCCAGGTTGTGGATAACTAGTAATATACAGTTACAGAGTTGAACACAGTATTATGAAAATCCTGTTAAATTACGATTTCAGAAGTAGGCAACCAAAATATATTTATTTTTAATTATAAATTGTCTAGTTGGATGATATGTAAAAAAACATTGCTAAAATAGAATTTTCATCCTATATCTAAGTTCAAGATACAATTCAATAGTTTGATATGGATCAGATGAATGTGTTAAACCATTTTCCTCCATTTCAATACAACACAGATCATAAAAATCTTTGTCACATGGTGTTTGAAGGAATGTACACTCAGACAAGAGGGTTTCGATTGCAAATGAAGGTATGGGAACCAAGTGTTCATCAGCTCCATATAGAGTAGGCATCTCATACATAATTGCAGGTCTACCAGCTTGGGCATTGGCATTTCTGGTTTTTCGAATTCTGTGAACATTCCATTCCAACGAGATCTGATCAAGTTCTTTCTGAAAAAGTAAATAATATTATTGAGTGATAAATGGTTCAGAATCACAAAATAATTTTCAACATAAGCCAAATAGAGAAATATTTTTAGGTGTTTGGAGAGAGCTTTTTGGCTATGTATACCAAATTATGGGAAACTTCCGAATAAAGGAAGATGGCAATTGAGTTCAAAATTAACTCTCATCAAAGATATATAGATAATGCACAGAAGAAGAAGAAGTCCCGTATGAATATTTTACGTCAGCGTGGCAAGAGTGGATTTGTCTCATTCGGTGACAAAGTAATAATGTTGAGCAAGAAATATCAATGCTCTTCCATTTATCACATTGTGTAGTTTTCCTGTGAATACTACCTGTTTCAATTGCATAATGAATGTTTCCAGAACAGACTGAATAAAAAAAGTGTTTTTCGTGTAAATCAATATTCATATGAGAGTAGTTGTTTTGAAAGAAATCTTTCTTTAGGGCAATTTAATGTTCATATGAAGGAAGTTGCTTCGAAGGGGCTTTTTCTTCCAGTTTGTATCTGAAAGAAAGTTCTGTACATCATCTACATCTCCACATCTTTATTGATTGCTATAATTCTTCGGAAGTTTCCCATAAGTATTTGTTTGAAATGAGAAGTAGAAGGCCAAAAAGTTTTTACCCAATGTTTAACATTTTCTATATTTTTATTTCAACCACTGAATTTCATAATTTGCATTTCAGATAAAAATATCTACAAACAATCTCAGAGGACATATAAGATCAACTAATATAAAAAAACAATCTGATCCGACTTCTAGGTGATTTTAGATATTCAATGATTTAAAAACTGTCGATTATAAGTAATCAACAGAATCAAACTTTCACAAAGGGTGAAATCTATTATAACATTTAATTTTTTTTATAATTATATAGGGAATTTCACCTAAAATTCCCACACAGGTTATCTCCAGAACTAGGGAATACATTTCAATTCTGCAAACGCTAGTAAATTAACAAGAATGATAACTTCAAGTTTTTTGGTTCGAACAACTTCCAAATATGGTGTATTTGTATATGGAAATGAATTTGGTACGGTTTTCAAATTAATATAGAACATTTTTTTCATGAATTCATTATTTTCTGAGTAAAACATTTCCTGAAAATACACCATTTTGGAAATAAAGAGTGTTGAAATGCAAAAACTAAAATTGTTTTTATTCCAGAATTTCTAAAATATTGATTATTTTTTCAAGAAACTCACTGCATGAAGCACTATGTTTTTCCCAACCATCAACTTTCGATCAGCAACCAGTGACTTACAGAAGGGATAGCTGATCCCACTTATACTCCAATATCACTGGATGCCGTAATAAACATGATGTTATAAAAATTGGGCTGTATGCAGTGATGTTATATCTAGAATTTCATGAAGAAGTAATCATTACTTCAAAAGGCTGCTTAAAAAAGTTTGATTAAATTGTATTGAGAATCTTCTGTATCAATTTGAATTCGTTTTCGTTAATATCAGTTCAAAATATTCGAAATAATATTGTTTGGAATCTTAAATATTTGTGAAACAGCTCACTTTACGAGAAAAATTCAAGTGATCAAAACTATTTCAAATTACATACTCTATCAAATACACGAAACTTGTAAGTTGTTGCCATTGAAAACATTTTTTAGCCGCAGTGCCATTCAAATATAAAAAATGTGACTTGACTTTTATCAAGCTGCAGTTGACGTTCCTGTTAACGCACTTACGTTTGCAGAAATAAAATGTGTCCTCTACTTTCGGAAATATTCCATAAGTTACTTTCAGAAGAAATGATGCCCTTTAGATCATCAAAATGAGTAATTTTTCTACAGAACATGAAATAGTGTTGGTTGATTGTCACTGACAAGTTGTTACGGAGTATTCTAACGAAAAAATAATTTTCGAGACAACTTTACAGGTGAAAAATATCATTTGGGTAAGTACACAGGGTGGGTACAATTTATTCGTTCAGAAAAATTTAAATTTTTTATTTCTTGGGTGTTTCCCATTCTTTATATTTATAATATTGGAGAAATAGAAAGCCAAAACAATAATCTCACCTAAAAATAGTTTTTCTCATACTTGCTTGTATCATAAGTGAACATCATTTTGCACATAGGTCAAACAATTATTACATATATTTTGTCATTTTTTAAATTTCATAATCGTGGATTTCGAAAAGACAGGAGATGAATTTGTTTTTGCCAGTGTGAATTTTATTTCACCCCTCGAGTATTTTGAACTCAAATTCCAATAAAATAATTTTCAGAATTTCTAATAATGAGTTTCTGCCGAGTTTTATGAAAACCATGAAAATTTCATGAAAAATACCGAATCTAATTCAGTTAAAAAAGTGGAATAAATCAGTTTCTGAATAAAAGATATCTGCTTCTTCAATATGATAAATCCACTGGATGGTGTAAATGAAACCCATGTTATTCTATAGAACATATTAACATACCTTTTCAAATGACACACTCACACTATGCAATAGCTTCTTAAGGTGTGTTCAATACATAAAGTATTGAACACGTCTGGAGAATATATCATATAGTAATAGTATTTAGTTTTGTGAACTGTAAAGTAAAAATATCACAAAAAAGTGTTATTTAAACATGGTATACCTAGTGAATTTCCATCAAGTTTCGGCCAGCTTCATCATATTTCTGTGAAACATACTTATTATTTACTCAAGTCATTTTCTGCCTAGCATGATTGTTACCAATAGACGAACATTCATTCAAATTATTTTGTGAAATTAGTTCTAAATTTATTATTTCGTTCTTCAACTCACCTGTATCAAAGGCATGAAACAGAATTGCATTAGTGATTTATCCATAAATGAACCATCAAAATTGTTATCATCCTTTAACATTTGAAATATATTCATCCAATATTGTACACTATGTTTACGTAATATGGCCCACCAAGCTTCAATGCGCTGATTATGCATACTAGGCCCATAAAGGAAAGATGGGCGACTTGTAGTAGCACTACAGAATAATTCATGTAATGTCTTCTGTATTTTCTCGATTGTTCCATTTTCAGTTCCTAGATCGCATCTCACTGTTTTAGGGCAACCTCCAATTGATTTCAAGGCATTCAGAAAGTATCCACCGATTACCTGTAATTTTTTTTATATAAGTACAGAAAAGAAATTCATTATAAAAATCCCCCCAAAGTTGTACCAAGCCAAATATTAATTCTTGAATGAAAGTGTTTGATGCAACTAGGCGTTCTTTTTACAGAAAACAAGTATTTTGGGCATAAATACCAGGGATAACTTATACACTTCCCCGAATAGCATTCATCCTACTTATATTCGGGGGTTTAGACTTGAATACAGTCATGAATAGTTCTTGAATACATTTTCTCTGTTTGAAAATGGACACAATGGTATACTTGCCTTTGGATCACTAGCAGTTGGTCCTGCTTCAAGCCAGATTATGTGCCGAGAAAATCCATCTATGCAACCATTTATGCAAATACCATAAGGCTTCAATTTATCATACGAATCAACGTGCCATAAATAATTAGGTCCTTTATTATGGTACTGTCTGCGACGTAATCGTCTTCTTCGACGAAGTTCAACGCCTTCTGGATCGAGTAGCTTCAAAACATCTCTAACAACATGCTGTGTAACAACGAAATTATTCTGCAAACAACGCAAATGCATCCACTTGTATCCATGAAGTTGACCAGATTTATTTATTTCGTTCTCTATGAAATGTACAATATCTTCTATTTTGGAATAGTTGATGCGCTTGAATAGTTTCAAATGCGAAAGTTTTCTCTTCAGAGTTCGAGGCGATATTTCTTTTCCATGTAAAATTCTCAGAAATGATATTATTTCTTTTTGATCAAATCCCAAAGAAAAATATTGCTCAATTACTCGGTACTTTGATTCTGAAATGAAATAAAGAAAGCATATTATCGGATATAGTTTTGTTTACAGAGAAAAATTCAATTGAATTTAATTGAAAAATGGAATAACTTCAGTAAAGAATCCTGCACTGACAACTGTCACATATAATCCAACGCCCTTCGTGGTATTAGCCAGGGGAGTAGTTCTTTTTTGATAGGTGTCAGTCCATTAACCTACAGTGCAGGGAATTGAGACTGGCTTGAACAAATTGTTCCTTTAGATGATTCAATCAAATGGATTGCGTAAATCATTTACATTCTTTATTTTGATATTTATTCACTTCCTCACCAGTTAAGAAAAACGAAACTACAAGTTTTTCCAGTGGAAGCATGTACTGGTCTTGTTTTATATTCATCAAAGTCAATTGACAATTAGTACTCAGAGGCGTTATTATATTTTGTTTCCGATTTTTAAGGCACAATAAAGAAATATTTTCTGTCTTTTTGTTAAATTGTGGTTCAACACAGTTAAATAATAATATAACCTCACTTTATTGATTTACAAAATGGATAAAGTGAGGTTATATTAATAAAAGTAAGTGGTTTGTGGTATACTTTGGAATCGATAATTTCCATGGAATGCTATGAACATTCTCACATAAACAGTCGCCTATGAATAAAAATGTTCAGCTTCAACCTTCCTAGCAGATACTTCTATACTAAATTGTCCACAAACATTCGCACATGAAAATCATCACTTACCGTTTCATTGGAACTCATCGCGTTGCTTTTAACTACTCACATTTATCTTTGCTAACTCTATTGATCACTAAGGAATCAAAATAAAGTGAAATATAATCACTGTTATATCAAAGTCTAATTTTGAGTTTGAAGTAATACTTTTCAAATCACGAGATTAAAGTCGAAATTTCGAGATTAAAGTCGAAATTTCCAGATAAAAGTCGAAATTTCGAGATTAAAGTCGAAATTTCCAGTTTGAAGTCGTAATTTCGAAATTACGAGATTCAAGTCGAAATTTCGAGATAAAAGTCGAAATTTCGAGATTAAAAGTCGTAATTTCCAAGAAACAAATAGAAAAATTATGTGGCTCTTCTGCGCTTCCGTACATCTGAGAGTATATTTGTGAGAAATTTTGAAAGTTTACTATTGGGTGCATCTATACATGATACTATCGGTCTCATTGATAGCGTTGGTTTGTGTATTTTTGGTAAGGAATAATAACGTGGAGTAATCGAATTATAAATCATGAGAGATTTAGAGGTGGAAATATCTATTATTTTTCTATCTCTAAGTTCTGAAACAATTTTGTTAGCTTTCTGTTGTAAAGTACATGTTGGCGCTGATTTTATTTCAGAATAGTATTTTTTATCATTCAATAATAATTGACTGTTTTCTATATACTGATTTTTATACATTGCAACAGTAACTTTACCTTTATCACTATTGATCAAGATCATTTCAGAATGTTCTTTCAAAAATTGTTTTGCTTTTTCGTATAATTCTCTGAAAACATTTCTATTTTGACGATTTTTGTGAATGAAATTTGTTATGATGTTTGTGAATTGAGATCTATATAAGTTTTTATTATCTTCATCAAAAGTGTCTATAATATATTCTAAATCTGCCAAAATACTTGCAATATTTATATCATGAAACTCAGGAGGAACACTAAACTTTGGACCAAGAGATAAAATACTTTTGATGTCTTTTGGTACATAAATATCAGTTAAATTCTTGAACCATTTTTCTTGAAAAGTTATTTTGAAAATTGACTCTTCTTTTAATTTATTGAGTTTATTAATATTTCTTTGTTTTATTATATGAAATGAATGATTGTATTTTATATTTATTCTTCTTTTATATTCTGAAATGATATCATGTGGTAAATGAGTAGATAATAGTTTATGGCTTACTTCTTCAAGTCCATTTTTCATTTTTGTTAAATCACTAATAGTAATCTGAATTTCTAAATTCAAAATTTTCTTCCTTATATTATAATTGAAATTATTAATTCTATGTCCTATTATTCCTTGTTGATGATCCATTAGATGAATGATGTTATGTATTCCACTTGTTACGTGTTTAGGGAATAAGTTCATTTTTCTACATTTAAAAAAATATTTTTCTGTTATGAAGGGACGCCAAATTGTTATTGATGTTTGCCCAGGTTTTCAATAAGCTAACGGTAAATGATCCGTATATTCTGTGGATTTCTTGGTAAAATCGCATCCTTTAATATTCAGGATAATTCGTGACTGGATATATTATATGAAGAACGGTATTTTGGGGTTGCAGTCAGGTTTTGAGGGCTATTCAAACAAAACTCTTTCTTTTTGTCAAGCTTTCGGTGGTGCTTACCACCTTCCTCAGGACAACTCTAATATATTTATTAACAATATGTTTTATATTACAAACGGAAATATTTACTAACGTGAGATTGAGAAAGTAAATAAGTATCTCTACAAAACATGAAAAATTTCTCTTTTTTGATGAAAGTGACTGACAGTGACAATAATTTTAAGGACGAAAATTTTGATTATAAGTGATTTTTTTCTTTTTGACATTCAAGAATGTAAGTATAGATTTGA
>WOGL01000432.1:0-14936 GCA_015342145.1 Leptinotarsa rubiginosa | reverse complement strand
TTCAGTAGTATCAGAGGTACACCCCTTATTCCATAAAACTCTAACTTCTCTAGCAAGAGATCATGAGATACACAGTCAAACGCTTTCGAAAGATCAAGCATAGTGACTTCAGTGTGCACACCCTCTTCAAATCCCTTTACTATAGTATCAACCAGTGATCTAATTGCTTGGGTGGTTGAACAACCTGGCCGAAAACCAAATTGCCCCTTGTTAAGTAGTTCGTGTCTCACAAAGAATTTTAGTAATCGTTCCTTCAAAATTATTTCAATAATTTTCCCAAAGATGGGAATTATTGATATCGGTCGATAGTTGTCAGCCAAGTTTTTATCACCTTTTTTGTATACCGGTAACACCTTTGTTAATTTCAGAATGTCAGGAAACACTCCTTCACTGAAACAACGGTTTATTAAACATAAAAAAGGGTCCATGAGAATATCGGTAGTTTCCTTGACTACCCGAGCATTAAGACAATGTACATCAAAACAGGCAGAGTTTTTTAAAGTTTTTATGGCGTGCAAAACCTCACTTCTTGTAACTGGTGCAAAGAAAAAGGAGTTTTTTGGTTTGGGAATACCTCGAAGAAAGTTCATTGCATGGTGATTCGTCTGCGGTAAAGAATTTATTATTTCTTCTGCAATACCACTAAAGTGAAAGTTGAATTGATCAGGACTTATAGTTGATGGGGTGGTTTTGATATTTTGATTTCTCTCATAATTGACCAGAAGCCACGCATCTTTGGCCCAGTTATGTGAGTTTTGAAGAAATTGATCACAAGATCACGACATTTTTCACTATCACCGTAGCTTTTTTGTAGTGAATAACATACTGAAAAATAATTCTTCACCCTAATTTTCATAAACCCCACATAATAACCATTGAGAACTAGCTACTGAGGTACTTACTAAACTGAGGTTTTCCTAATTATAAATACATGGAGCATATCATATCAATTTTACATCACAAATAATATGTCTGCGAAGAAGGATACCTTTGGCTTCTGAGAAAACAAGTTCAATAATGGTGATCCATTCACATTCAGTTAGTCATTCAGTAAACTGTTTGACTTTTTAAGTTTATCAATTTCCAAATGATCCAGCTTTAAACCTTCATTTTCTATGTGTGAAGTTTCAAAATTTCCGGAAAAGATTTGATATTCTTCTAAAAGATGATTTGAATATGTTGAACTTGATTCCTTATTGATATAGCTCATATGATGTTCATCAATGCGATTTTTGAATATTCTACCAGTTTGACCAATATATACCTCAGGACAAGTTCTTTAATTCAATTTCAACACTCCTGATTTCTTGAATTAGGAAGTTTTGTCTTAATTATTTTCAACTAACTTTCTCAACTTATCACCTGTTTTATATGCAATTTCAATATCTGTTTTAATTATAACAATGTAGCCACTTTTTTGTAGTTTGTCCAAAGCTCTATAATTTTGATTGTCTAACTTATCAATAGAAAAAACGTCCAGAATCGCATTTGCACAGACTTTTTTACACAGTATTATTTCTATTAATTCAGCTTTGAATCCGTTGTTAACTGCAATTTGCTTAATGATATTGAGTTCCTATCAATGAATCATGTTATCATGTTATTTGTGTTGATACTGTTGGGTAGAATCGTAATGAATAGTAATATTCGTATGGAAAGGTTTGTGATAAATTAAAAAATCACGTTTGTTACTGATTGTCAAGTCCAAAAATTGATTGACTTTGAATTGTCTGCTTCCACTTCAATGGCAAATTTAATGTTCTCATGAATTATGGTAATATCCCTATGTAAAACATCTAATTGTCTCTCAGTAGGTACTTGTAAAACATACCAAAACGTCATTCACATCTCTATGCCATCACAAAAATCGAAAAATGCTTGATAATCGACTTTTCCAGGTTATCCATGAAAATTTCCGCAAGTAGGGTGCTAAACGGATTTCCCATAATTGAATCTTTTGAAGTAGGATAATTATTGTTGATTCAAAAATGATTTCATTGTAATATTTTTGAAAAAAGTTCATGAAGATCAAATCGTAAAGTGTAGTTCATGAAACAAGAGTATTGAATGGAAAGTGAAGTGGAATAAGGCGGATCTTCCGAATATTACATTTGCATCTGTGTACGTTTGATTCGATCCGAAACCTCGACGTCAGCTAATAGAATATTCACTCTAGAAGCAATAACGGAACCTTTCCATCCTGCAGAAAATATAACCCAATAGTCGCAATCACTCGCGTTCGACTGTAGCCGGATATTGTTGTACAAATTTTCCCTTTTATAAAATCCAAGTTTCACTAACGTAATATTGTAAGCGCGTAGAAGGAAAATGCTATTTGGCGAGTCTCCCAAATCAGTCGCTCCACTCAATATGCCATTACGGAGATAAACGTGTCATCCCAGAACCTTCTGCTGGGAAGCTAACCAGATATCGATCCGGAATTGATGCAATTTGAGACAGAGTAAAGTTTGACGATAGTGCCTGCCCTTCAAGGCGCTACTGACAGTTGACTGTGGTGGATGTTCTCAACACCAGTTTGATGTATGCATATAGTTTGTAGGTCGATTGGATTGAAACTAAATTATCGGGAAGGTATTTGGCGTAATATGAGGAATACCGATTCCTCTGGAACTTGGATATGAATAACTGACATCACATGGGCATGATGAATATCTTGAATTCGTAATAGATCCGTGCTGAATTGAAAGCAACACGTTGAGGTCCATGCAGATTTGACTTTAGTCTAAACTGTATCCAGATTTGGGAACTCGCACCGAATATAATAAATACAAAGTTGCAATTGATGGAAAATTCACAGAGAAAACCAACGAGAGCATACCACAAGTCAGAACTGCCGGAGAAGAACTTTTGTGAATGATGCAATAAACTTGTCAAGTTTGTTCCTGAGTAGAAATGCGGAAACTTCAACACTGTGAGAGGAGGTGTCATTTCCTTCGTGTTCTCTGTTGATCTGTATCGTTCACTCTTCATGTTCAAGTAGGATATGCCATCCAATTTGTTCCAGTGTTCAGGTTCCATTCCGTTGCTGCTTTCCAGGAGTAGTTTCAGCAGGGCAATGTCCACCTCTGCCAGTTGACTCCGTGAATTGTGGATCCGTTCCCGTAAAAAGGCTAGTTCACTTTTTAAATAGATCCGATTCGCCCGAGCTGATCTGATAGTTTACTTCAGCTTTAGAAAAGCTGGTAAGAAATTTGTGTCTCGACAGCGGCATAAGAACGCCAATGTTTCAAGTAAATGTGCCTTTCTTTTTCTACCTTTGTCCAGTCATCGGTGAATCATCAAGATGAATAAACCTCTGTAGAAGCCAGCGACTCGTGCTGACGAAACATTACGATACAGTTCCAAACTAGGACGGCCTATAAACCCGAATGAAGATCGTAACACTGGAAATGGAACGCAATGGCAATGGCAGTTCTGATAAAAACACTTTTTTACCACCAAAACAAAATACTATTTCCCGTCGCGGGTTTCGCTAATCTTGTCATCACCATTAGTAGATGGCTAAGACTGAATTCTGCGGTTGTCATGCATCGACAGGAATCATCACCCCACATAATGAGGGTCAATAAATGATCTCCTAGTAATTTTTCATAATTTTTGACATTTATTGCTGCCTGAATATCTAATTTTTACCAATTGTCTACCTAAAACTTAGTAGGAGTGTGAATAAAGTGCTGTTAGCGATTGAACCTTTTGTCGCTTTTCATAGATCCTATTTGACACTTTTTGATTGTTAAAATTCCGAAGTCATCTAAAAAACTTGCTAACATGTACCGGTTTCAACAATTCAAAAGTATTCCTCATTCTTTCTGTGGCCGTTATATATGGCATTGTGCCGTTTCCTTAATCTGTAGGTGTGGCCAGTTGCAATAACTATTTCTTGGTTTGCGCAAGCAAGGGCGCAGGTCGATTTTTTTTATTAAAAGCCAACTATAGGTTCTGAGAAAGGTTAGATAGATATAGTTAGATAGATATAGATAGATATATTTTTTCGTGTATACAATAAAAACATGTCTACATTTGTCATTAAACACACAACAGTAGAAGTGTTATAAAAAAAATATATAAAAAATAAATAAATAAAGAATCAATACTCACACACACATGCACTTCCATGAAGCAAAAATTCTTCCACAGATTAGAAACAATGATAAACTAAATATTTGCGCATTTGATTTTCAAATGTTTTTAAAGTAATGAAATTTTTATGTTTTTGTGGAAGGGCGTTAAACATTTTAAAACCTAAATACAAATAAGAATTATGAGATTTGGTTAGTCTGAAGAGTGGAAGACGCAGATCACTACCACCTCTGGTACTGTACCTATGTACCTGGCAGTTTGAGGTTACCTCATTCGAAAAAATTTTGCTCCCAACATAAAGGAGGCACTCCAATATATAACAACAAGGCAGCGGCATGATGTTAAATTTTTTAAAAAGGGGCTTACAATGAGCGTCATACTCACTAGAAGAAATTATTCTAATGACTTTTTTTTGTGCTATGAATATTTGATTGGCATGAGTCGCACTTCCCCAAATAATCAAACCATAAGTCATTATACCGTGGAACATAGCAAAGTACGCTATTTTTAAATAATCAAAGGACAGCTGATATTTCAATTGACGCAACGCATAAGAAGCTTTGGCCAGACGTTTTGCAAGATCCTGAATGTGAAATGAAAAATTTAGTTGAGAGTCTATATGAAGGCCCAAGAGTTTAACTCTATCCTCAGATTTTTCCGCATGGTTCAAACTGAGATGCTGCGTTTTACTTTCATTTAAGAAAAGGAAATTACATCGAAACCAAACTTTAGCATTCTGTTCTGAACAATTAAGGGTCTGTAAAGCACTGCTTTTATTTAAATTTTTCACAACGAGTGTGGAGTCATCTGCATAAAAAATGGAAGACACATCAGAGTTAATACTCATACATAAATCATTGAAATATATAATAAATAGCAAGGGTCCTAAAACGGAGCCCTGTGGGACACCAAACATAACAGGGTACTCAGCAGATCTCCGACCGGAGACACTCACAAAATACTTTCGTTCCTCCAAATATGACGAAAAAAGCTTCAAAGCCACGCCTCTAACCCCATATCTTTCCAATTTTAATAGCAAGAAATCATGTCGTATCGTATCGAATGCCCTTGACAGGTCGTAAAACCTCGCCTCACAAAACTGACGACTCTCAAAGGCATCCACAACAACCTCATAAAATTCACATAGAGCCAATACAGTAGACCGGTTAGGTCTATAGCCAAATTGCGCATTACACAGTAGCCTATTTGACTCGAAAAATTGGAGTAACCTTTCCTTAAGAATTAGTTCAAATATTTTACCAATTAGCGGAATGATAGAAATTGGTCGATAATTATCAGGAAGGTTAATATCACCCTTTTTATGCAAAGGGGTCACCTTAGATATTTTGAAAGCGTCGGGAAATATTCCCTGACACATACACTCATTGAAAAGGTTAGCCAAAGGTGCTGCGATGTCCTTAATTATTAGTTTTATAGCAGTGGCATGCAATCCATAAATGTCAGCAGCTTTTGAATTTTTCAAGTTGGTGACAATTCTCAGAATTTCCATATCATCAGTGGGATGCAACCAAAAGGTTGAAGTATTGAGAGGAATTTTCATAATTAAAATTTCAAGATGACTGTGATTGAAGTTTGTTATAGTTTTCATCAAATTATCTACATAGTCATTAAAAAAGCTGGCAAAATCGTCAGGTAATATGTTATTTTTGTTGACATTATTGTTTTTACCGCGCTGTTTATTAATTATTTGCCAGGAAGCCCTCTGTCTATTATCAGAATCCGATATTATTTTGTCATTTAAGAAGATTTTTGTTTTATTAATAAGTATTCTATATTCCTTCTTTAGTTTATTGAGAAGTGCAAAATTATCCGAGGTCCTTGTTACTTCTGCAATGATTTGTATTGCATCTAGCTTGTTTTTAAGATATTTAATTTCAGGAGCTGTTTCAACATGCTTACTAAAATCTGTAGTTTTAGGATTAATTTGCTTTACAGGAAAATGATAATTGAACATGTCAGACAAAGTATTAACAATATAAGTTGCCAATTCATTAGGAATATTATTGGATCTCTGCCAATTCATAACACTAACTGCAGTAGTGAAATTAGAAATTGACTTTTTCGTCATAGGACGGCATACGAAACTATTATTACATTTTTGCAAGGTACCTCTCACTGTGAACACAATTCCATGATGATCAGATAGAAATGGATCAATAACATTAACTCTTAGTTTATGGTCATCAAAATTGGAAAACAAATTATCAACTCGGGTTCCAGTTGTTTTTGTCACTCGAGTATCAACGAAAATCCTCTCAAGCATGTTATGCGACAGAAAAATATTTTTACATGCGCTGGTATTGTAATCAGTCAGCTTAAAATTGTAATTGAAGTCTCCTATAACTATTATATTATCATTCAAGCATGTTTTCTCTGTTAGCATTTTATCCAGATTATTCAAGTAAATAGCACTGTTACCACTAGGAGAACGATATGTGCAACATATTTTTAATTTAAGACTTTTTACTTCAAATAGACAAAACTCGGAATCTATTTCCAGACAAAAATCAGTTACATTTATGTCACACAGCGTTAAATTTGTTTTTGCATATACACATATACCGCCATGAATATGACTACGGCGAATAAAACTAGAAACTAACGTATAACCGGGGAAAATAATAGTATCTACGTCATCCACTCCCAACCAAACCTCTGTAAGAAGCAACACATGAATATTATATTTCTTCAAAAGTAGTTCCAGTAAGTTTACCTTATTTCTAACACATTGTATGTTAATATAAAAAAAATTAATTTCTTTTTCGTCACCTGGAAGTGCATGCGCATCCGAGTTTACAACTGGGTGTTGTCCCATGTTTAGTTCATCTGAACTCGTCTTGTCTCTTGAGCCCTCCAACGAGTTTTTGGGTATCCCCTGTGCTGGTATTGTTTTTTCTGTGTGAGGTGTCGATATAAAAAATGGTTTATTTCAGCCCCCTCTGGCCATAGAGTAGGATTCATTGCACTTGACTCATTTGAATCATTTATTATCACCTTAAAAGATGAATAATAGTGTGGGTATTTTGCTACTATTTTTTCAGCAACAACTTCAGGAAAAATTGGCTTTAAAAAGGCGGTAACATCGTCAACAGTCATGTTTGGATCTAGCTTACATACATGCAAGTGAGTTTTTTTGGAAGCCACTTTAAGGGTACAGTCAGCATTACTCTTGGTACCAACTATGGCTGTATCTCTCTTCTTTCTAGCTCCCACAACTTTCCATTCTTCTTCATTGGGCACACTGCTGCTTCGACGTGCATCTTCATTGGAAACATGTTTGTATCCAACAGTAGAAGTAGCATCTTTTAGAGCCACTTTTACTTGTTCTAATGTAATACACTCCTTGTTAGACGAATTTTCAGTATTCATATTTCTTTCACAAAACTCTGAAATTGTCCCCGAATTCGTCACAGTTTGAATAGAGCTGGCAACATTGGCTTCATGTGTACCATTAGAACAGTTTATATTTCTAGTTTTTAACAGATTGATAATTGTCTCTTGATTGCTAATGGTTCTTTCGAATTCCTTATTTAAACGTCTTGCACATGTTAGTTCCGTATTCAGACATTTGATTTCACACTGCAATGCACTCAACCTCACTTTTTCATTACCTATATATATATTCAAAAATTGATTATTATAAACCTTACCAAAATAAAAATCCAGAAATATGTAGAATGTATTCTCAGAGATTTTAATCTTCATCATGTTAATGAAGACAAAGCATCATTGTGTGTATATTCTGAATATTTTGAAAAAGTTTCATGAAAACATAATCACACCGCTGTACTTATCTATCACAAGTCGTGAGTGAGGCCGAGATGAATTAACGTAAATTTTTTAGTTAGTGTTTGGAGAAAAATATGGCTTTTGATGCCATACAAAAAAAAAGTAGAAGGCTGAGAATCAATTGTTCAACAGAATTCACAATTATTGTTATTCTATTTTCAGTGGGATCCAAAAATTTTTAATTCCTTCACCTAAAAATTCGGAAGTAAATGTGAAATAGGCATTTGAAACATGCTGCATTTGAAACATGCTTATTTCACATATACGTAGTATTTATTATTGTTTATGGTGAAAAACACAAACAAACAAAAGTAAAGTATATTATCGTCAACATTCATTTCATATTTTTGAATGAAATACATTTTGGAAATATATTCAAAAGCTGTTGATGATAGTTTCCTTTCTGTACAGCAAAACTTTACCCCACTCATGCCCAAAATTCCGTTACAGTTTCTCTGGAGCAACATCAATGTTAAATATGTATATTTACCCAGTATATCATTAATCAAGCTGGGGTAATTGAAACTTCATACCACATTGATTCTGAATACACCTTTAATTACCCACTTGTATGTCAGAAATAATAATGATATTGAAGGATGAGTCTTTTTTACGTTTTGCATCTGAACGACAAATTTGAGAAGTATTGATTTGAAACAGAAGTGTGCACCCGTATTTATACGTAAATATACGGAGGTATTGCAACAGTTAATTTTTGTATTTACACCAACATTGTATATTTTAATGTGAAAATCACAGAATTGTCTCAAGGAAAATTGTAGATGACAAAACTATTCATGATCGCTGTACTGATACATGAATTTCACTTTTACGGTGATGAAAAATGGTGTTGAAAAATGAAAACTTCTGCGGTTATATTCAGCGGTTATTGAGCAGTTATTGAGTTATCAATAACAGAATTTTGAAATACACGAATATTTTTGGTAGAAGCACTCCTCAGTGATACGTAAATGTTCACACAGAGAAAAAATTCATCACTGTCAATTCCAAAGGAGTGAGTGAGTTTTTCCTTCTCTGTAACCTGCTGGGTTTCATTGTGCATTGATCACCTTCAAACTCGTCTAAATAAATACAGCTTGCTGACGAAGCGAATTAGCTATTTTGGTGAGTGTTCTTTCAGGATAGATTGCAGGAGACAAACTCTGACAGACTGCTTATCTCTGAAAATCTGATTTGGTCCACAGCTGAGCAGACACAAAGTATCTGCTCTAGTGTATCGTCATTTTCCATACAAAGACCCCATGCAGACTGTCTCTCGACAGTCCAAGTCTGTACAATATGATGATTCAGACGATAGTGACCTGTCAGTAGGAGGCCTGTCGGACAATGTTCTTCATATCTGCTGCTGAGAATGCAGAGACAGCAATGTTTCTTGTTTTATTTTTTTGCAGAACTTTGTATTATTATTATCAGATAAATAACTGTTAGTAAGAGGCAACAAAAATTTTGTAACTATCAAACAATAAATTTCAGCTATCCGCAGAACTTGAATACATAAAATAAAATAATATTGAATGGCGACCTTGATGGTGAATTTTTTTATTGAAGAAGGAACGCAAGCTATTCAGAAAAATGTTTCACCAGATTCACGATGATATCTCATATGTCACAACTTGAAGATAAGCCTAATATATAAGGTATTTGCTCTCGAAAAACAGATTCAATGTTATTTGCTAGAGTCCGAAGATGCACATGACAAGGATCTTATTGAAGAATTCGAGACAACAGAGGTATTCAGAGTAAATGCTGGCTTCTGATGAATTGAGTTTCTGTTCTGCTGAGTCCACGAATGTCAAAAAAAAAAATAACTGCAACTAGAGATGAAAAAAATTGATGAAGATGTATGAAACTGGTTGTTATTCTCGAGACAGTTTGAAAAATCCACGACAACAAAAATTTTGATATTGAAGACAAGTTTCGGTATTTATCTCAATATATGGTTGTTGTACTATAGCGCAATCTTCAGCAGACAATTTTTCACTGGCACCAGAAAACTATTTGGAGGCTTTGAACCAATTGAAGTCAAGATTTGCAAGGGATGAGTTTTATATCTGAAAACTGTTCAATCTAGAACGGAAGCAGGCGACTGAGGTTGATAAAGGTATGTTTTGAGCTTCATTCATTTGACGAAATATCATCACAACTAAGAGCTTTAGAATCGTTAGGCGTAACCAGCGATGAGTAAGCAGCTATGCTATACCCTTTTATCGGGTTTGCCCTTATAGAGTACATTTCACGGGTATAGCAAAGATGTCTTAATAGTATTGAAGAGTCACTAACGATCAAATATTCAGACAAAACGGTTTGTTACTCAAAATTTTCATTACTTTTCTTACAAATCTTAGTAGAAAGTGGCGTGAGGATTTGTTTGACAATGGTAAGTTTTATAGTCAAGGAAACGAATACTACTAGAAGCAGACACGTTCATGATGAAATGCGACTAAAATGTTGAGAATGAGATGAGGTAAAACAATAAGAGAGCTTCATTAGGTATGTATTTTTTGCAATGAAAAAGTACACACATTTTTATTTGTAACTAAGGTTATTGCGGTCTATAACGGTCTGTAAGAAACTACAGTAACTTTAGTTACAAATACAGGTAGTATCGGAACATTAAAAGTTTTATTTCTCATTTTTTATGATGACCTCCTATCACGTAGTAACGGCTACATCCATCAATAAATTTCAATAAGGATTTCTCGCAAACTATTGAGCCGAAGAAATGTAATTTAATAGCACCACAATGATATGGATTATATGAAGTAACAATTAATAATTTGAATGATATGTTTCAATGTGAACTCTCAGCATTAGACAAAAATAGAATTTGTAACTAGGTTTCACGATTAGAAAGTTTAGGGATGATCAATCAAATATTGTTGTATCAGATGCTCTTACTTGGATTAATGAAATCAGGTCATTTCTGGGGGCTGACAATTTACGTAATCGCAACACGTGTCTGGAATGTCGAGCGTTTTTATGCTGAAAAGCTATTGTATAGCGAAACACGTGTTGCGGTTTTGTGAACTGTCCACTGGAAATCTCACAATTAAGTAATCTCTGGAAGAAGCCCATTATATCTCAAAGTGGAGTGCAATAGATTTGCGAAGAATAAAACCCCAAAGTCGTCTCCACAATTTAATGTCACCATCAGATGTTAGAGCGGTAACACCATCAATCAGTATCTACATGTTTCGAACCTATATAGATTCATCATCAGCTAATATTTGAAATTCTACAATAAAAGAAGAACAACGTAACAATAGTTAATACAATGCAGTAAAAATACTTACATGGAGAAGAAAATATTTTACTTCATTTTATAACGGAGAAAAAAAAAATCAATTAAACAAATAGTCACCATGACATATTAATAATGAAAAAATATTTTTTATATAGTAGAAAAAAAGAGAAATTAATCACATTATATTTCTCAGTAATTGAACACTGCAACTTCCACTGCATTTGTGGTTTAAACTGACACCACTGATGATACCTATTGCTGATGGAAACAGTGTTTTCTGGTATTGGATAAAAAAATCGTCTTTGGTTTCTGGTTTTATCCAACTGGAGGTGATTGCTCATTTTATCGTACAATCAATATATCAGGTTATATTTAGTGGAGTTATTTATGATAGTTTACACTTTCACTTCCCGAAATTCTGAGAGAACTCCTAAAGAAAACTAGAAACTTAACTCATAATTTTCTGAACTCTCAAAAATAAAACGTTTTCTATATTATTTTTTATCAATATTCGTCTCACACATGATTCAAAATTGTAGAACAATTATTTTTTCATTATTTCCTAATACTGTCATAATCTTCGGAAAAAGCATTTTTCTTCTCAAGTTTGACAGAATAATTTGTACAGTATACATATATTTTCATAAAAATTGTTGAACTTCATACAATTCCCATTCCTCCTAAGACTGTCATGTTCTTCAAATGAAAATTGTTTTTTTCATTAACCTTGAACTTTTTCAAATATTTTCCAGAGTTATGCCCTAGTATTGGAACTCAAATCAGTTTTTTGTTTTTAACAATGATTATAAAAGAAACTGATAATGAATTACGATAAGAAATAACCGTGATTTGATATCCTCCCGAATATCAGGCGATTCAATATCGACTGTGGGTCTCATTAATTCCTTCCACTCTGGATGAATCTTTCAACAAGGTCATTGGATATAATGAAGCTGCGAACAAAGTCAGTCCCTACACTCCCGACTGTATAATGACCTCTCAAATTTGATCAACGCCTTGAATTATACGAATGCCTGACTCCGACAAACAATCTCGAAAGTAATTATACCCCACTCGGAAAGAACATCTTTATTTTAAACTCTTAGCTCCATCAGTCACTTCAGCTTTAATATCGCTTCAGAACTCACCTGTTCAAACTTTGGTCGTTCCCTCACACTTTCCCGTCACTTGCTGGATAACCAATTCTCTGAAAAAGTTTATTCAATTTGGTTAAAAGCAGGTGTTCATTTTTCACTAGGCTATGAGGGAGTGAGGTTAGTACTTTAATGTGTGTATTACCAGATGATTGAAAATGATACAGGGTGAACAAGTTACTACCTTTCAATGTACCGCTTTGGTCGATTTCGCAGTTATAATCAAGTTTGGAATTCTGTCTCAAAAACAAAATTTTGAGTCCGCTCAGAGGCAGAGTTCAAAGTTTCGGAAAAGAACATTTGTCTTATTGCCTTATCAGTACATTACAATTCATTCGTAGCATTACGACTTGATGTTACGAATGAAAGTATGTAATGACATTCATTCAAATTAATCCCAGCTATTGGAATCTTGTTCATATTGAAGGGGGTATACTTATAAAAAAATACTTATTGAAAAAAAAAAAAGGTTTTGGCCTCTACTTCTCCATCTTCATACGAAAAATGAGGAAAACTCCCGAAAGAAAGAGGAAAGGAATTATCTTCATGAAGAGTTCATTTTGAAATTTATTGCTCCATTCCTTCCTACGTGAGGTTTCCTCATTTTTTGTAGGAAGATGAAGTAGAAAGCCAGAACCGTTTTTCATCAAAAACTAATATCCCCCAAAAATATACCCCTTTCAATTTAAAGAAGTTTCCAATTGCTGGAATTGAAACAAATCATATGAATAAAAAAAATAAAAGGTAAAACCGAAACCTCTGGCGGATAATTAACCCAAATCAAGGAATCTCCAGAGACACAATACTCTTCTAGACGGGTGTTTTACCAACCAAATTGGTGTATTCAGGAGATGATGTTTTCTGCATCTGCAGAGTATTGTATTTCTGGTTATTGGAAAAAGTGTTTGTTTTGGAAGCGTATAGATGTCATTACGTACTGTCATTGTGACATGAGTAAACTCAACTCATCTGTGACATAAAGTCGCAATGTTATCAATTCAAATTCAAAATTCAAATCCAAATAATTTATTCACATACAGATACATATAACAGATGAGTTGTCTGATAGCAATATGGTGAATAAATGGAGATTTAACTCACGGGTTGGAATTCCACCTGTTAGTGAGCATTGACATAACATAATAATAATAGTAATAGTTCAGTCTTGTGAAAAACATATAACTGTTATTGGCAATAAAATGTAAATATAAATTCCATTCAAGCATTAGAGTTTCAGATATATTACGTATATGTACAATATGTAGCACACTGAATTGAGCGATTCATTTTGTAAAGTTATTCCATATTGTTGATATTGTTGCTAATGAAATTATATATCGTCATTCTTTCAAATGTTGTTTTCTGATAGGTGTCAGTCCATTAACCTACAGTGTAGGTAAGTTGAGACTGGCCTGAACGAATTGTTCTTTCAGATAATTTGATTCACAGCCAGTCTCAGTATGCCCACTCACTTTATGAAAAGTTTTCTTCCTTAAACGAGGAATTGGGCAAATTCTGATATGCGGTTTGTTGCCTCGTTCAAGGGCAGATAGGGCAATGACAAATATGTTATTTGTTGTTTGTTTCAGCCTAGTTCGAGGAATTATACAGGGTGAGTTAACAAGATTCCCTCGGACCATTGCTATCAGTGGAAACAAATTTTCGAACTGCTAATTTTTTTTGCAGTTATATCGATGAATACTATCTTCAAAAATTATTTTCTCGCATACTGGTCAGCCAAGCGTGGCCAACCAAAGTTATATTTTTTCAAATAGAATACCCATTCGATTTCATATTTTTTCAGCTCTCTAAGGAATTTTTGTTTTTGAATTACCATTGCGGCATTGCCAAGTAATTCTAGAAAAACCAATTTTGCAGACAATATTTTTTTAATTCACCACCCGCATGTCTACAGCAGTTAAGTGAATTATTTTCAGCAATAGTTAGTCAACATCACTATGATAATTTCTGGACATTCGAAAACAATATATAGGGTGATCGGTAAAACCGGTCAAGTTTCATTCATTTTCAAACAGACATAATTAAACTTTTTCAAATGGAATACCCTGTATTTTTCATTTGTATGAAGTGTTTCAATATTTCACTACATTTTTTTGTCAGAAGTATACTATACGACAAACTGATACTTTACAAATTATACCAAGTTTTAGTAATTGTTTTAACCACAAAAATAGTTATTTATTATAAAAGGA
The DNA here is from genome assembly GCA_015342145.1 of Leptinotarsa rubiginosa. Classification (NCBI taxonomy): domain Eukaryota; kingdom Metazoa; phylum Arthropoda; class Insecta; order Coleoptera; family Chrysomelidae; genus Leptinotarsa; species Leptinotarsa rubiginosa. The sequence continues at coordinate 393 of WOGL01000432.1, read as the reverse complement.
AAAAAAGTATTAGATTTTGGCTCGAGGTTGTGTTGTCTCCCGGCGCGAAGCGGATGGAGACAAAAAACCGAGAGCTAAAATCAAATATTTTTCCCATGTATGATACACAATTTTTTCTGTGACGGAAAAAAAAAAAGGTTTGATATTGAAAAATTAACTTTATACCTTTACTTATGTGTATATATACCGTGTGACACAGACTTATGGTACACCCCCCTTTTTTCTTTATTCTTTCTCCTATTTTTACAGAACTATTGATATTGATTATGCTTACAAAGAGGCACTTTTTGACGTAATTTGAGATTTTTTTCAACTTCCGGTTTTTCCGGAAATCTTATCAACGTTTAATTTTCAAATAGAACACCCTGTATATTATTACATTTTTGAAATCTA
>WOGL01000431.1:0-14968 GCA_015342145.1 Leptinotarsa rubiginosa | reverse complement strand
ACTACACTCACAAGGGGTATCAGCAATGAAGAACTCATTCCGTGGCAAGTATCAGCACAAACTCCGACAGATCGGGGAAAAACAAAGTTGCTTCTACGAATATGCTTCCCGTTCCAATTTTACTCTACTGGTTTGGACTAGTGAGGTGGACTCGGGAGGAGCTGTATCAACTCGACATAAAGACCCGAAAAATGAGGCATCTTTATCCCAGATCGTCCGTTCCACGGTTGTACTTCCCCGGAGAGTCCATGTACTTTTGACTTTGGAGTGATACAGAATGATGCTGGATGGAGCATGTGAAGTCATCAGGTATTCGGATCCCTTTCTCTGTATGGTCGGCGCCCAGAAATTGGAGCATTTCTCTTTAGGGCAGCTGCCCAAGCGGCTGATGAACTCAAGTTAGTTTCCGACACCGAAAGAGGTGATCACAACTCTGTCACCGAATTGGAATCAGTTCTGCAAAAGCCCCACATAAGAGCCGCAGAGATAACTTCACTCCTGCGGCCAATGCATGGGGTCTTCTTCAACAACATTGAAGACCTCGGCTTATCAAAGCACTTGGTCTTTGCTTTTCTGAGGTCGAGTGGACTGGAATCGGAAACTAAGGGGTTCATCATGGCCTGCCAGGATGGTGTTTTCAATACCTTAGTCTACCGCAGTCTCGTAATGGGTATATAAGTTTCTTGGCTCGAAGTGAAAGGCCTGTCGCGAGGCTCCAGAGATCCGAATGCACTTGCTTTCAACATGTCCAGCTTATGTGGTCTCAGCCTATATTCGTCGACATAACGCGGTCCTAAGAGCGCTTTATTACTATCTACGGCATTTTTACGGTATTGACGAGACGGGAGATATTGACTCCGCTATGGGGAATGAGAAGCTCCGAATTTATTGGAACTAATAATTCACAACTCTCAAGCTAATACAAGCTAATAAGCCTGATGTAGTTCTTCTCGATCATCAGAGCAAGGCGGAATGAACCCCCCTCTTTTCTCGAATCTCAAGATTATGCCGGCTTGCCGCACTGAGACAGAAATCTTAGCCGAAAAAATGCAGAAGGCTGTCATTCTGTCTCTCCGCGCTTGCTTAGGGCACATGATTCTCGGACCCAATAGTCACTAACCCCACGGTGTCAAGAGTGATCATTGGTTAATAATGTTGGCGCGCCCTCATGTGGACTTTGGGGAATAGTACCCGACCAGCGCAACCTTAGGAATACATTGAATTTTTATGAACAGTAACAGGATCAATTTTTTCTTAAGAAAACAGTTGTTTTCTTGCCGACGTTCCGAATTTAATTAAATTCTCCTTCAAGGCTTGAAAAGTGGTTTCTTCGTGATGATAATATTACTATTTTAAAAACCATCAGGTGGATAAGATACATATTAAAAAATAAAAAATAAAAATACATTGCAAGAGACAAACTTCCGAGTCAAAATCAACACAAGCCGACATGATACAAACGAATTCGTTTGTTTCATGCATATTAGATACATATCGAAAAATAAAAAACATTGCAACAGACAAACTTCCGAGACAACATCAACACAAAACGACATAAAACAAGAGAATATAATGTGAGGTAATAAATACATGAGATAATACATAAAATGGTAAATAAATGGCAATCCGGTTGAGATTGCTCTCTTTTTGTTCTTTCACCGGTTCCAAGAAAGTTATAGATATCGATTTCAGTGAATGATTTTTCAACAGATTAGGTAAGTTCAAAAGTGAAGTATCAAGTCAATAGATATATTTCATTGGTGCATGATGTGACATTGTAGGATAAAGAACGGCAGCGTTTTTCTTTCAAATGTCCTGTGATTGTAAGAACTGTGTGTCGATGAATGTTCAGATTATGTAGGTACATCAGTTCTGAATTTCAGTTTTTGTGTGAACAGGGAGGTGTATCCGACGTGAGCCATTTATGTTGTTTGAGTTTTCCTGTAACTGATATGCGTTCAATTTCACGAATAACATAGATAAGTTGGACACACGATGATTGCATTTTCTGAATATTTCGTATTTCTGATATATTAAAGCAAGGACTGTACACTACATCACAGCGATTAAAGTGCGATAGCACTAAAGAGTCGCACATTATAGTTTCAATATGAACTGATACGAAGTACTGTCTTTGAGGGTGAGTTGATTCCAAAATAAAAAAAGAGTTTCAGTTGATTAGTACCATATTTTCTGAAACTTACAAGTTTAATACATTTTTAATACTAAATATCAAAGACACTGATTTTTTGAGATTTCTTTTCACAGCATGATTAGCTGAAATCATCAGTGATATCTCTAGATTTGTTATGTTGAAAGAGTAATATATTTGAGTGTCGTTTCCATACAGATATCTGCAATAACTTAAAACAATCACAAAATTTGAAGCAACGATATAAAGATTGTTCAAATCCTGAATTGTGTCTAAGAAAGTATCATCTCATTAGTCCGACTTCTATCTCTAATATGAATCATCATCAAAATTTGTACCATAGCTCTCTTATTTGGAACTTATTTTGATAAATAGCTTCTTTATTTATCTTCACAATTTGAAATTTTTTGTTTTATTTAGTATAAAAAATATATCAATCGAATTATTATAACATGTAATTTGTCCTTCCAATTTTAAAGTTGATGTTGCGAGCCTTTGGGGTGAAAGGGTGGGGGTTGAAATGATATAAATATTATTTAAAAGACTTTATGAAGTTTATGGAATATATAAGTTACTTTCGAGAAGCTTATTGCCGCTACAAATTTCCATAATTTCTATTATCATCCTGAAAAATACCTTATCAAATATTCAATGGAATGAAAAAAAAACAATATCAACATTTGTTGGCAGATAATGTGGGTAGAAGTTTCATTCATCAATTTCCTCTCTGCGATATCATTCTCATAACTATTTAATTTTCTATTCTCATCAAGAGTGCAAATAATTTCAGCTAACTAATTATTTACTATTGATATATCACTCCAGAAAGTTCCCAATTTCCTGTATAATATATATATTCATGAATGTATTATTGACAGTAGTAGGAGTAAAAATTAATATTATATTGACAGCACCACAATAAACGAATTGGAAAAAATCATCTGACTTTTTCTTGGTAAAATCAATTCAAAACCTTCCGATATGTGTCGATATGACGAGTAACACAAATCTTCACTTTTGAATGATGCATGCAAGAGAGAAAAATTTTCGATAGTATTTCGACAATATTTTTCTACAATTCATGATTCTCGCCAATATAGAGAATTCAATAAAGACTAGATAACAGAAACTTTATTATGTTTAGCAAACCTATGCAATTTAGATTTATCTAATAAAAACATTCTTTCAATAAATGTTCATTATAATAGTGATGAAAAAATATTTTCGTAATCCCATACTGTTATTTTGATTTAACGGTATTCAGATGTCAATTGAAAAGTTAATTTTAACTGCCTCTTTCGTTAAGACTTTTTAACGGTCGACGGCCGTTATATGTTTATAATGTTGTGATATTGTTAAGCTGTTTCATGACAACACGATGTTGGGATTTTTCTATAGAATTACGGGGTACGTGGTTTGTTCTTTCCTCGGAATTGAAATGTAATCTTTCAGCGGGATTACGAAAAGTCTAGAACGACACAGGGGCCGGTACGCAAATAACGGATTCCGTTGTTATAATCCTCGGCTGCGCTTCGGATTACAATATTCAACCTCATCCGTTATTTGCTACATATAGACTTTGTAACGTTAATAACTATTTTATGATTCAACATTATCAAGTTTCTCCATATGTCAATATAAAGTGCTGATCTGCGAACATCTTATTTTTTTTTAAAGCTTTCAACTAGTACCGTCTCACTTCAAGATATGTGAATTATAGTTCAAACATAATAAAGAGTATGAAAATACTGTACACCTCAACAGCATCGTAACCCATGAGAGAGGCCACGTTTTCACGAGCATATACGATCTGTTTTTGTAACATCCATGGTTCCACCTTTGTATATAGTTAGTCTATATACAATGGTTCCACCATCTAGGAAGTGTTTACACGGATCAAGCGTAACTACACATCTACCGCCGTTGTCAACACAACACATTTGACTAACTGTTCAAGTTTGACATATGAGCTGACATATGAAAAACTTTGAAGAATTTTCTTTGTGATGGTAGGAATACTTTTTTCTGGTATCATGTTATTTCGACTCTTGTATTAGTGACGCCATATATTTAGTAATGAAAATGTAGTTACCCCAAGAATTTCCACCGTGCTTTTTCTTAAAAGTCAAGCAGGTTGCGAAGTCTTATCCTGTGTCATTGAAAAATTACTTCGTGACACAGGAAATTTCCACTAAATTATTACACTGCCTGAATTAGGTCTTAACATGGATAATTAAAACCAGTTTCCAAAATTATAAACGGTATTAAACTGGTTCAATAAAGGTGTTAATACAGCTTGAAAAAGCTATAGATTTTCATCAAGTATCGGCCAGTTCTATTCAATTACAGCCTTCATTTTTTATTTCAGTAACATCGGCTTTTAATTATAGTCTTCCAAGATGACCTGTAAACGTGGTCATATTTTTCATGAACAGGATCCAAAGCTTCTAGAAAAGTAATTGGTTTTGGTTTATCAGTTTTTCGTATAGTATACCTCTGATAAAAAATGTAGTGAAATAATGAAAAAATACAGGGTGTTACATTTGAAAAAGTTGAATTATGTCTGTTTGAAAATGAATGAAACATGACCGGTTTTACCGAGCACCCTATATATTATTTCCGAAAGTTGAGATTTCCGAAATTATCATAGTGATGTTGACTAACTATTCCTAAAAAATCTACTTAATTGCTTTAGATATGCGGGTGGTGAATTAAAAAAATATTGTCTGCACAATAGGTTTTTCTGGAATGACTTTGCAAGGCCGCAATGGAAATTCGAAAACAAAAATTCCTTAGAGAGCTAGAAAAATATGAAATCGAATAACGTATTTATACACTGGGTGTTTTATTTAAAAAAATATAACTTTGGTTAGCCACGCTCGGCTGAATCACCCAGTATGCGAGAAAATAATTTTGAAAGATAGTATTTATCGATATGACTGCAAAAAAATTGAGCAGTTCGAAAAATTGATTTCTCTGATCTTGTTGACTCACCCTGTACATATAGACGTCCAACTGCGAGTCTTTATGACCATTAGTATTAAGGGAGCTTCAATGGCTGTTATCCTATTGAAGAAAATTGTAAAGAGTTTTTTGAGACTTTTCCACCTGTGGATAGAATTGCCACAACTAGGTTGAGATGATACCATTTAAAATTGAATTCATTGAGTACAATATTATTTTGATTCAAGATTTGATAGATTCATTGAAATATTGTTATACGGATCCTTGTCTAATGCAGAAATTGGAATGTCCTTTACCCACACATTATAGCTACTACAAAGCGGAAAATCTTCTCTTACGACAAACAACAAAACCACAGGTTAGGAGTGAAACCTATATAAATATCGAAATAGCATCAAATTATAAACTTATCACTAAATTACAAACTTCTTTAACGTCCCAAGGTAGGAGTATAACATCTCTCATGAACGAAATAACTTTCCAAAATTTTCAAGGCAAACAACTACGTGCCTATAACAAACTTTCCCATTGAGTTAAATATAAAAATATAAACAAATTGAATAATCTTAAACTTCAGAATTCTCATTCGAAACTAAAAACCAATTCTAGATGGTTGAAAAACATTTCTGACATAGCAATTCCAGAAGAGATTGCTGTGACTGTGGTTCATCGAGTTTGTTTTCACAGTCCATGGTTCAGAAGTCACGGCGAAATAATAATATAGAATAATTTTGTATTTGATTTTTTGATAAATGATTTATTGATTTCAATCTTGTTGGTATAGTTGGAGATTGGATTTATTACCTGATATTTGTTGGGGATTGAAGTTACCTGGCGCCCTTAATCATCTTTTTAAATAATTTGAAATCATAACGAACCTCCCCTTCTCCACTGAAGCTTGCGGCAGATACCTATTCGTCATCTGACGGTAGTAATCTCGCAACTAGTGAGTAATTTCCGGTTGCAAAATTAAAAAAAAAAAAATTGATATTCTATTCAAATTATTTCTGGACAACGTATACCTTTCGAGTATGATAAAAAATATTTTGTTTAATTACTCATCCAAGTTACAATCTGAATCCACGGAGAATCGACAAGGTTCATGATGGGTCAGCGATACTCGACACCGCTGACGAAGATGAACTTGCATTTTTATTCCTATGAGAATTTTCATTTTTATATTCAGTCTGACTTGATACCTCCTTATTGTAACACGTGTTTTTGAATAAAATAAACTTTTTAAAAACTTATTTTTCGAAAACCAACTCTTAACTGGCGCAGTCGGTAGGATTCGCGAAAGAGTCTGTGAAAGTTCCTCGTCGTTTTTAAACGTTTATTCGCGATCCGAAACAAACGATTCCTTGACGGCAGCATCACGACTACCCACCAAGGACCAAAAGGAGAAAGCAGATCTTTGGGAATGCATCAAGCCATCACCATTCTTCTGTGAGTATTAATGTCAGATTCCTCTGTTCCTAGTCCATTTATTGACCCTAGTGCAGAGCTAGATTTAAGTGATCTTATTGCAAATTTATCTATTGAAAATTCATCGAATCAGAACCACAGTGAATCAAATATACCTTTGAATATTAATAATAGTAATTTAGTAACAATGGCAAGACCAAACTTTGACATCAAGAATTTGTGCGTAGTCCCGGAGTTCGATGGGAACCCCAACAGCCTTCACGAATTTTTAAACATATCAGCAACCCTTCTCAACCACTATTTTGATCCAACACCTGCCAATATCAACTGCATCCAGAATAAACTACTCATGTATGGTATTCTCGGAAAATTAACAGGGAAAGCTAAAGAAGTCGTTTCTGTATATGGATGTAACACTTGGGATGAAATCAAAAATGTCCTTATTCAACATTTTGGAGACCAAAGAGACGAGAATGCATTAACACGAGACCTAGTGAATTTAAGGCAATCAAATGAAACACCTTTACGATTTTATGAAAAGTGCATGGGCTTACTGAGTGTGATCTGCAATTATATCGACATTCATAATGACAACGATGTAGTGAAAACGAGTAAAAAGGAATTCTTCAGACAACAAGCCTTAACTACCTTCTTGGCCGGTTTGAAGGAGCCTTTAGGATCGACGATAAGAGCAATGCGTCCAAATTCTTTGGCCACAGCAATGCAATACATTCAGGAGGAAAATAACATCCGTTATCTACAGAAAAGTTACACTCCAGAAGTTTCATCATCTCTTAGAAGACCATTACCACCCCAAAGACACACACAGCAACGAATGGCACCCCCGTCTCAATTTCAACGTCCGGTATGGCCTTCCCAACCAGCCTATACCAGACCTCAATTTCCAACTGGACCGATTAACCTACCACCTCGAGTCAATTCACCACCACGACGTTTCCCGACTAATCAGCAAGTTTTCGGAAAACCACAAAACGTTTGGGACCCGAAAAATAATCAAAAACCATCGTACAGACAAGATCCAGTACCAATGAGTATTTCAACACGAAATACCCACCGACAAAATCATTTTAGGCCTCAAACTTCTCGCCCAAATTTCACGTCCGAAGAACTTTTCAATGTTGAACATCAAGAACAAGTTTATAATTGCGAAATACCCGAAGAATACAATGGATACTACAACGAAGAATATCAAGAAGCATGTGCTGAGGATTTCATGAATGAAGAAATGTTGAAGCACGAAGAAGAAAATTTTCCCGAGGACGACAACAAAATGCCAGAAACGTAGTAGAACTACACAGCTTCACCGATAAGAAAGAACTGCCGTACATAATTATAAACGATCCACCTTTGAAACTTTTGATTGATACAGGCTCCACAAAATCATTTCTCAACCCTGAAGTGGCTTTTAAATTTTTCAAAAATTGCATAAAACACGAGCCATTTGTAGTAACTTCAATTTTTCAAAATTATTCCCAAGACTATTGTGCCGAAATTCCTAGTTTTCCAGAATTCAATAGCAGCTCCAATTTGAAATTTTATCTATTTAAATTTCACAAAGTTTTTGATGGACTAATTGGTTTAGATAATTTGAAATTAATGCAAGCACAATTAGATTTCATTAACTCGAATCTTATTTCTGCATTCGCAACACTTCCCATTTTTTACTACGAAACGAATAATAATCTGTCTTATTCTGCTCAACTCGAGCCTCATACAATTACACGTCTCAGGTTACCAGTAGCACAATGCGAAGGTACTATCATATTACCACAACAAAATATTCAAGGAGCAAAATTACGAGAAACATTAACAATTGCATGTAATAATCTTGCGTGGGCAGAACTTATCAATGATANACAGAACATTTGAACGAGGAACATTTGTACTACGGCTATGTAAAAAATATTACGATATTTTTTATGTGCCAGACACACCACTAACGTTCACAAATCAAGTGAAACACCGGATCAGGACAAGAGACGAAATTCCTGTTTTTACCAAATCATACAGATATCCACATGTCCACAAGCCAGAAGTGGAAAAGCAGGTAAATTCAATGTTGGATCAGGGAATCATAAGGCCAAGCCAACGTTTCGAAAGGTCTACAAAATGAAAGGTCTCACATATAATGGACGACATAATTGTGTACTCAGCTTCATTGCAGGAGTATATGATCACCCTCTCCAAAGTCTTCGAATGGTTCAGAGAAACAAATCTAAAGGCCCACTTAGACAAATCAGAGTTATTGCAAGAGGAAGTAGCATTTTTGGGACACATTATTACTTCAGAAGGAATTCGACCAAATCCACAAAAATTGAGGAGGCAATCTTAAAGTATGCCCCGAACGACCAAAGAAATCAAAGGATTCCTAGGGCTCCCAAAATACTACAGAAAATCCAACAAAGACTTCGCAAAAATAATTAAACCACTCACCTCCTTTCTTAAGAAAAACCAGAAAATTGAGCATACACCAAAATTCAGAGAATGTTTCGAACATACAAAAATCTTCTAGTAAACGAACCGCTTCTACAATATCCTGATTTCACAAAACCATTCAACCTCACGACGGATGCTAGTAATTTTGCTGTAGTTGCTATCATATCACAAGGACCTGTTGAAAAATACAAACCAATTGCATATGCCTCTCGTACGTTGAACGATAACAAACAAAATTATACAACGGTAGAAAAAGAGATGCTTGCAATGGTGTGGGCGACTAAGTACTTTACGCACCTGGATGGCAAAAAGATTTATGAACTTCTAACAGAATCTTATAGGATTGGCTCACTCCAAGGAGTTTATTCACCCTTCGAAGCTTGATGCCAAACAGTTGTTGGACTACAGTAAGGATAAACTACGATGTCTAACAGGCCTTCTTACAGGTCACTGTCATTTGAATCATCATATGCTGAGACTTGGCGTGTCGGAAGACAGTGTGTGTCGCCTCTGTTTGGAAAATGATGAAACAGCAGAGAATATACTTTGTGCCTGCCCCGCTGGGGACCAAACCAGGTTCTTGGAGTTCGGCAGAGCTATAATCTTACCATCTGACCTGAAAGATCACTCACCATACAAACTAATCGGCTTCGTTAAGAAGCTGAGTTTATTTGGCCGAGTGTGAATAGGTGTGCGCCACAATAAACCCTTGCGGGTTGCGGTGGAGGGTCGAATAGACCGACTCACCTTAGACCTAACCTAACCTACTCCTACTTAGAAGGGCTCATCAATTTCAATCAAGCACTGAAATATCAACTGGAAATTGTATATCAAAAATTTTACAGCATCAACCCATTCCACAAAACCAAAAGAGGTCTAATCATTGAACTCGGCAGCATCATAAAATAAATATCTAAAAATTTAGATCAAAAAAGATGTTTAGCGATATGACCAAGCAATAGCAAGCATCACTACAAAAGAGTAGATACAATGTTCTACAGAGATTGAACCAGCACATATCTTCCACCACCGTACTCATAGAGAATTCAACAACACTGTGTATCTTATCAGGCATAACGACGACATCATCATTTATTGATAGAATCAATAAAACAATCGATACAATAACATTCGATGCCAATCACTCTATGAAAATTCAGAATATTCTAGACCAACTAAATTTGTCATTACAAATAACCTTACAACTGCTGACCTGGAAAATGCAATTGTGTTTGCAAAAACCAATACCTTGTATAATAACATCATACAACCAACCGAAATGATGAATCAGACGATGGCTCGACACCGTACAACTAGCCAACTATTCTATACTGAACCAGATGACTTCAGAAAATATTACGATTTGATCACTGTCGATGCTTATTATTCCAATGCAATAATCGTGTTTATTCTGCACTTTCCTCTCCTGCACCCAGAAAAAATTCACACATTTACATTCAATCCCTACTAGTAACTTCACCACCATCATACCTTCAGCTCCTCATCTGACATTGAATACTGCACTACACCACTATTCGCAGAGACCATGCAAAAAGATCAACCCTGGATCCCTTTGCCAAATTTCAATCATTCAGGGTTACCTTCAACCACGAGATCGCAGTTCCCAAATTTTACGTCTTTCTGAAATACAACCAGTACCAGCTACCAGGACTCAAGTTTTATTCAACCATCGTTAAACTTCTTCAGGGCATGGAGAAGTTGCAATCTGAATCCACGAAGAATTGATAATATTCATGATGGGTCAGCGACACTCAACACCGACGAGGAAGCTGAAATTGCATTTTTTATTCTTCTGAGAATATTCATTTTTATATTCATTCTGACTTGATACCTCATATTTGACACATGTTTTTGAGTGGAATAAACTTGTAGAAACTTATTTTTCGAAAACCAACTCTCAATTTACAAATAAATATCAAGAAACTATCCGTTAATAATGAAGGTCAGATGTCTCTGATAAAAAAATTTATGATAACTTTGATAACTGTTTTATTGAATCTCCCTATAGAATGTCGAAAATTTTCATCGATTCTGAAAAATTCCAAAATAATTCCTATTTATGCGGAGGGTGATCCGAAAAATATCGAAAACACCCGGGAATTTCCATCTTGGATCCTATATCAAAAATATTTGAAAAGGGCATGTGTATCTGACTTGATAACTTCATAAATAAATTATACACAATGTCAATATATACAACATGTCAGTATAACCTTCTTTGACCACTCAGTGTGGAAACTGCTACATCTGGCTTTGTACACTATATCTATGACCAACTAGATGCTTATAGTAGTATACAGAATATTTTCCAACTAGTTTCGAGCTTTTCAAACCATCAATTTCGAAATACTCATAACTAAGTTACATTCCAGTGTCATTGCTTTTCGATTTTGAAAGCCGTGGATTTTTGGAATTTCTTCCTGACGTTTCGCTGGCGCGAGTGGCTAGCTTCTTCAGAGATTTAACCATCATGGCTTGCTGTCCGATGACTACCTTTTAGGCTTCGTAAAGCGTATTTATGCCTTGCAGGTAATCCGTTTTATCTGTACCTGAATCTGTACCTGTACTCGTACCTGGTCTTGTACCTGTAGTCATACCTGCACTTGAACCTGGAACATTAACAATCTCGCTGCCTGTTATCCTGTTCGTTATTCTCGAATTCCTTAAAATGGTGTTCCATATACGATTGAGGTTCACCGCTTCTTCTTTTCTGTTGAAATTCTCCTGGTGTTTGTGGATCTCTATTGCCTCCCATACCAGTCGGCTATGGTATCTCTGGTTGGGGGAAATTAGTTCTGTGTTTTCAAACAAAATTCGTGGTGGCCGGCTTTCTCGGGGTAATTTTGATTCCATATTTGATTTCATACAAATGCACCAAAAGACACAATAAACTATCGTTGTTTTCAACTGATATGATAATAATTCTATGAAAATATTCTATTCTTAATAAATACCATAATGAACATGTGTTTTGTTTTTCTCTGAAAGTGGAACATGAACTTACTTTGCCTCCTCTCAAATAGCTGTATGCGAAACCAATATAGATATTCTACAGAATTCACTTGATGAACTGTGAGTGGTAAGATCAACATTAATGCCCTCTATATTTAATGAAGCAATGGTCGCTTCTGTGTTGCGGTGTGTATGTTTTATCCATGCTGACAGTTCACAATTATTCATGGAGTCTGAGTGCCGGAGTCTTCGACAGGTGGAAATAATCAGTTTGATTGTGAAGAATGTGGATGACCAATTACAAATTCAATTATCTGAAAGAACAATTCGTTTCGGCCAGTCAGGAACAGGTGTCAATGCAGAATTCTTCACTAAAGTTATTCCTGATCGGTTTCGGGCTATTTGGCCACTCATCAGTGCAAGGTAGTGTCTACCATCAAGATAAAATCGATGATTTCCGATGATTGAAAATCGAATTCCTTCAAAGTATCATTCCTCTAACTAAGCTAAAGCGAACGACAAACAACATGTTTGTCATCGCTCCAACTGCCTATGAATGAGGTAACCAACCGCGTATCCGAAATTTTCCCAATTCCTCGTATAAGGAAGAAAACTTCACAAATTGAGTGGGCCTACTTGGAGACTGGCTGTAAATCAAATTATCTAAAAAAACAATTCGTTCCGGCCAGTCTAAAATTACCTACACTGTAGGTTAATGGACTGACACCTATCAAAAAACAACTGCTCCCCAGGCTGATACCACGAAGGGTGTTTGATTATATCGGAACAGATGTCAGTGCAGGATTCTTTACTGAAGTTATTTCTGCATATGCTGTTGGCGATACAACTGCCGTAATCGATTTAATTATTGGAACACACTTACAGATCGGTTTCGAGCTGTTTGGTTACTCGTCAATGCAAGGTATTGTCTATCATCAACATGAAGTCGATGATTTTCGATAATTGAAAATCACCAGTCTCCAATTGTGCCCACTCAATTTGTGAAGTTTTCTTCCTTATGCGAGGAATTGGACAAATTCACAGGCAGATGCGGCGATAGCAAACATATTGTTTGTCGTTCTGTTCAGCCTAGTTCGAGAAATGATACTCTGAAGGAATTTGATTTTCAATTATTGGACATACATAAAATATTTATTCATGGTAAATAAATGGTAATTCGATTCAGTTGTGCACTGATTTTCCACCAGTTTCAAGAAAGTTTCGAATAACAATTTAGATGAAGGATTCTCAACAGATTTTTTTCGAAATAAGAACAAATGGAATAGAAGCATAGTAGAAATTAGTCAAGAGACGAAAGGTGAAATACGGCATGAGAAAAGTAACGAAATAGGGAGCGTTTCAGGTGCTGAGTTAGATTTGCTGAATGCTCAGCAAATACTCTTTGAACGTATAGGTGAATGCTGGATAAATTCGAAAGTGAACTATCAAGTTTATAGATGATACTAATGCATGATGCGACATTGTAGGATAGAGAACGGTAGTATATTTCTTTGGAATGTTTTTGGGATTGTATGAATTGTTTGTCGACGAATGTTCAGATTGTGTATGTCAATTCTGAATTTCAGTTTTTTGTGTGAATATGGAAGTGTACCCGACGTGAATATATTATAGAACATGCAAATCATATGATGGCATCGTCTGTTGTACATAATGAGCCACTTAAGTTTTCCTGTAACTGATATGCGTTAAAATTCACAAATTCTATAGATAAGCACAACGACATATTTCGGGGAAATTCAAGCAAGGGCATAACACTGAATCGCAGTTGGTAAAAAGCGATAGTACTAAAGAATCACACAACATTTTTTAATATCTACTGCCTTCGAAAGTACATTGCTTTCGCAGAAAAAAACATTTTTCAGTTGATAAGTAATATGTTCTCTAAAAAGTGGAGGTGTATCGATTGTCAATCATGAACTTTCATGAGAAGATTCTATAGGTATTTATGCATCACTGATTATTTCAATTATATTTACAAAATTTGAAGTATATCGTGTGAATGAAAATGGCCCTAAGATGCTCTCCTGGTGGACTCCTGAAAGTAACTTTCGACAAGTTGACTATTTATTGTATTCTATTTATTGTATTTATTGTATACTCACTATGTGGGTATGAAGTCATTAAAATACACGCTGAATGATTAGAGCTCAAATAGTGTATTATTAACAGAAGAATATAACGATTTATAATGTCGAATTTCTTCAAGTACTCGAGCAAAATCAATATTCTTACTTCAGTTTCATCATAAGCATCAATAATGTCATCTAACATATGGCTGTAGAGCAACTATAACCTTGCCTGGACTCCGACTGCTTTCAAAGTAATAAGTGATTACAGGTCAAAAAATCTTTTATGCGAGTTCCCATTATCTTCTCAATTATTTTTGAAAAAATTGGAAGCACACTAATTGAACGAAGGTCCCTGAATTCCGCTGGGTGGATTTTTTTTGTATTAAACATTGATTTATTATGTGAATAATTAAAGGCACAATCAAAGGACAACATAAATGAATGATATTAATATGCAATCCGTCTTCACCAAATTTTTTCGATTTTATATTCTATATTATATCTTGAACAGTACTCAAAAACTTCAACAAAACGAAGTCGACTCTCTATCCAATTTTTTTATGTTGTTTTTATAGTAATTCAATAGGTCACTCTTGGGAAGTCTAGTTTTAGTTGACTCAATCAAATATTTATTAATATTCTCAATATTTTTCAATAATCTGAAATCCTTTGATTTTTATTTTTTGTTACATTTCATTTTTTCAGGTTTTTTCCATTTTACTCTAGAGAAATAAATACTGAACTTAAAATTTAAGTACGCTTTTTTCCGCTTCAATGGTGTTCGTTTTATAATTTCTTATATGTTAATAATAGACTCAATATTGTTGCAATTCAATTCAATTCAATTCTTTATTTATCCATTCGAGCAAATACAGCTATAGGACAAGTCAAAAAACATATAGACATA
>WOGL01000429.1:0-15058 GCA_015342145.1 Leptinotarsa rubiginosa | reverse complement strand
ATAATCAGTTTTGTCCGTTAAGAAAGGTTTCAGCTGAATAGCATCAATATGTAGAGTAAAAGTATCTATAGATCAGTATATACCACAACACAGCAGAATAAATATTTATTGAGATATTGACCTACAAACCACACATGACATTAAAATTGACAAAACTTTTAAAACAACCTAAAACTATATCACTTATAAATATTATGAATAAACTGTCGTCTAAATCAGTTCACAAAGGAATGCCAAACACAATCTTCAGAGTTAATAAATGAAGTGAAGACAGTTTTGTTTTTCCTTGAATTTAAAACATGAAGTCCACCAGGCACTAAGGAATGACTCAACCAATTTGATGTGGCATGTCTCGAATAAGCCAAAAATTTTCATTTGTGTCTATAATCTAAACTCTGGTTTTTTGGAAGCCATCTGATTTATCCACGTCTTAAAAGTCTCCAGAAACCATTGCATATCCTTATGGGTCCATTGCGATTTTGCATCCACATTTTCATGACACCCATTCTACCATTCTTGTTCTCTCTACTAATTTAAACAGGTTCTTTGTTGGATATTTTTTGTCATATTTTCCTGACAATTTTGATTGTCCATTTATGGTGTGTCCCGCTTTTCAAGAATCCCCATATTTCTGTTACCTAGAATACAACTTGGAACATATTTGAAACTTTGGTGTATATGCAAAATTCCTTCAAATAGACCAAAGTACAACTTATCAAATCTAGAAAGAGAATTGAGATTTTCTCATTCTCACTCTCGCACTTTCTCTCACCTTCACCATCTTCTAACAAATTTATCTTGAAATAATTATTTTTGACGGCTTCTCTTTTTAGTTAAAAGTACTGAATATTTAGTTTTCAAACTATAATAAGTGAAGTTCTAATTATTTTATGAACCCTGTAGATAAGTATTATAATTTCTTGGGATTATTAATGTGGATAAACTTCAACTAATTCACAAATAAAACTGAAAGATGAACTTTTCACAATGTTATCATATGTAGAAGTGTTTGTTATTCATAAGTATGATAAGTACTTCATAATATTAATACAATTTGGTTGCATTATCAGTAAGATTAAAGGTGTCAAATAATCGCCAAAATATTAATTCTAGGGTAAATCTGGAACAAGATTTCGCAGAGAAAGTTGCCAAAAATCAAACGAATGCCAATGAAACCTTAGACCGAGATACAATCATATACTACTACTCTGCAATCACTGTAGGAACAATAGCCATTGCATTAATTAAATCCATCTTCTTTATGGTATTTTTTTCTGTGGCTTCAAGAAACTTACATGACTACATATTCTCGAGAATAATAAAAGCCACTATGCGATTCTACAACAACAACCCATCAGGAAGAATCCTTAATAGATTTTCGAAAGATTTAGGAACTGTCGATGAGTATATTCCATCTGTTATCCTAGATGTCATGGAGGTAATTTGAAACAAGGTATAATCAAGCCATATTATGAAAGTTGTAAGTTTTCAGATTTTCCTTCTACTTCTTGGGGTAATTGTATTATCGTCCATCGTGAATACCTGGCTGTTGCTGCCCTCGTTATTTTTAATTATCCTGTTCTACTTTATAAGAGTAGTTTACATAGAGACAAGTAGAGCTGTAAAGAGAATCGAGGCAATAAGTGAGTTGTGAAAAATTGACTTTTTCAGGAGTTTATCCCAAAATCGTAAGAAATTTTCTTTTGCAGCCAAAAGTCCCATTTTCAGCCATATGACAGCAACAATACATGGTTTGGGCACCATAAGGGCGTTTGCTGCGCAGGATATGCTCGTAAAAGAGTTCGATAATTATCAAGATATGCACAGTTCCGCATGGTTTTTGTATATGGCCTCGAGCAGATGCTTTGGTCTTTGGCTGGACTTGATTTGTATAACCTTCATTGCAGTCGCCACTTTCTTTCTTTTACTCTTTGGTGAAGGTTAGTTAAAAAATATTATTTTATGTCTAAAGACACAACCGAGGTTTATCATCTCATGCTTATAATTGATATACAAAAGGGAGGAAACAATCAGATATCTCTTTACTCACGTTCAAAGGAAAATATATTATGCATTATTTGTGTGAATGTTTTCAACCACTTGAAGTTTCTGATTTCAAAGTAAATTTTGAATATATCATTCTGTTATGAGTACAGCAATGTAATAATTGTTCAATTCTTCATTTTCTTACTGGAAATCAATCTATTGAAGAAGTAATTCACTCTAGGAGAAAGTGTTTTTTTGTTTAAAAAGTATAATCAGATCTAATCAGTACACAAAAACAAGCTTTGGACTCCTTTGAGAGCTCTAGATAAATGAAAGATGTATACAAAGAATTTATGAATACCACTCATTGAGAGGTTTTAGGTATAATCCTCGCTGATCCATTTGAAACAACTGACATTATAATTGGTATGTATCTAATGAGTGGTCCAACTTCGAATCATCAGCATATGTTTGCTTAAAGAAAGGAGTCAACTCAGGACTCATACAAAAGAACCTGATATTATTCATAGGCAGAGAAGGACACTGAATTTTAGAAAAACAGTACTGATTCAAATTATCAAGAGGGGAAAGTATGCACTTGAGATTCAACATCACACGTGACTTCGCTTACACTTCCCAAAGAAGTAAAATACTTGGGCGCAATTATCGACCAAAAAAAATTGAAACAATCACATAACCAATGTTCTTTGAATATCTGGATATCCCTTGCTGTTTCTTCCACCATAACACGTTTTGGCAATGAAAGAATTCAATAGACTGCTAACATAAAAGCAGAAAACCTGTATAGCCACAAAAAGATTCAAATAAAAGCATTATACTATCTGCTCTGCAGCTAGGTGGGAACACATGGTTCCAAGATTGATAAAGGGGTTGGCGTGGGAAGAACAGATCCAAAAATTAAAGCTTTCCAAACCCCTTGGAAGTACCAAAATTGTGTGATCGTGAATTTTTTGAAAAAGGTACTTCTGATGCAAGTACCTATATTTTATCAGCCATGCAAACTTATGGCTGAACTAACTTAGAACACAATACCTTTCAAAGACAACTGGCACTGAGAAATCCAATATCATTGATATGGGTGCCAGGATAAAAGGACTTGTAGCTGATGTCCACAGGAAAAATGATCTCCATATAAAGGACCAACGATCTTATGATGGACAAGATTCCTCAACTTGGTTATGTAAAAATTGTTGTTGATGACTAATTGCATATCCATTGTTATTATTTTTATTAGTACAATTTTATTCTTTATATAAATTGATGGATGTAGCCGTTACTACGTGGTAGGAGATCATAAGGAATATTGTATACAATATTGTATAAGTTTGAGAATGTCCATATAGGACGAAACTGCAGTAACATTAGTTACAAATAAAAGTGGTAAAAAACATTGAAATTTTCATTTCTCTTTTCATCATATTCTTTCTTTTTTTAGGTATAATATTTTATAAGTTAGCCCAAAACAATTAACACTGTTATGTATAGTGAATATTACTGGAGATTTATCCGGACACCAAACCGTTATTTTTAACACCTCGACACGTGTTTTGATCACCAAGTGGTCATCTTCAAGAGGAAGATTAAACAGTTTTAACTGTTTAACAGTTTAAACTTCTTCTTGAAGATGATCACCAAGTGATCATCTGTTAAACAGTTAAACTGTTTAATCTTACTCTTGAAGGTGATCACTTGGTGATCGAAACACGTGTTTAAACACAGTGACTTTACTGTTTAACTGATTAACAGTTAAACTGTTTAATCTTCCTTTTGAAGATGACCACTTGGTGATCGAAACACGTGTTGAGGTGTTAAAAATAACGGTTTGGTGTTGGGCTTAAACTCCAGTAATATTCATTACTACTCCAAAGGTACTCCAAGAGTGCATGACATGTTATGTATAGTGATTGCTTGTTATTTTCTGAGATGTTTTAATGTGGCATAGAACTCACGAATGTAGTGTTCTGGTCAGTCAATTATTATTTTTTCAAAAAAATCCAATTTACATAACCAACATAACCCAATTCCAGCTAGATTTAGATTAAAACAAAAAATGTGAAGTTCTTTCATTAGACCTAAAGAAAGCATTTGATACTGTGGACCATAAAATTCTTCTGAAAATAATGCATAATATACCTCTTGCAAAGGCGCACGGTAATTATACTAAACAGANTATAGGTATTCGAAGTTTAGTTTATAACTGGTTTTAAAATTATTTACCTATATCACTTGGGATCCACTGTTTTTAACCTTTGGAGTAGTAATGAATATTACTGGAGTTTTTTTCCAAAACCAAACCATTATTTTAACACCTCGAAACGTGTTTCGATCACCAAGTGATCATCTTCAAGAGAAAGATCAAACTTCCTCTTGAAGATCGAAACACGTGTCGAGGTGTTAAAATAACAGTTTGGTTTTGGGGAAAAACTCCAGTAATATTAAGGTCTATATATCAAAAGATCCAATCAAATTCCATAATGAAAATATCAAATACTCTCCTAGTGCTAAATTTCTGGAGACAGTATATTGTATATGGAGACATGTATGTATCATGGAGACAATATATTGAAACAATTAGAAGAAAAACAACTCCCATAATTGGAATTTTATTCAAAATAAGAAATGTTGTTTACGTAAAATACCTTAAAATTATTTATTTTTCATTCATATATTCCAAATTTCAATATCTAATCTCAGTATGGGGAATAGCAACAAATTCCTTATTGAAACCAATTAAAAAACTTCAGAACAAAATTATAAGGTGTATATTCAAGTTAAACTACAAGAAGCCTACAATCAACTTGTATAAACCAAAAAAATTGTTAGATTTGTCATCTTTACATACATTCAAATTATGTACCTTCAGTCATCATCTGGCCTGAAAGACCACTCACCATACAAACTAATCGGCTTCGTTAAGAAGCTGGGTTTATTTGGCCGAGTGTGAATAGGTGTGAGCCACAATAAACCCTTGTGGGTTGCGGTGAAGGGTCGAATAGACCCACTCACTTTAGACCTACCTACCTACATTTCAGCAGATTCTCTGCTAATTCAGCTCTGTTCTTTTTCAGGTCGAATACCTGGGAGTGATACTAGATCCCAGGCTAAACAACTAGATAGAATTAAAAGGAGGGCTGAAGTAGCACTCTTGCTGAGTGGATGCACCTACGGAGATAAATAGAGGTTTGAACCAGACATGTTGTATTGGCTCTACTCCACGGTGGTTAAACCATAACATATGTATCTGTGGTCAGGTGGTCAAAAATGAATCTTCTTCCTTCACATTTAGTAATTAATTATGGGGGTAGGTAGATTCGGACTGGAAAACTCGCAGAGTTACTCGGGAGAATTTACCTACAGTGCGGGGAGAAATCTTCATTTCAGTTTTCCAAATTAATGTTTCTTGCAATCTTGCAAGAAACATTAATTGAAGCCTGGACGAAAATAGTGGATCAATATTATCACAGACTGCCAGGCTGCACTTGGGGCACTGACGAACCTAAAAGTAACATCAAGACCAGTCTGGGAAATATCGTTAAGGACTGAGGAAACAGGCGGACAGGAATAGATTAACTATGTAATGGGTACCATGGCACTGAGTCATCGCAGCCAACGAAAAAGTTGCTGAGTGTGCCAGATACGGATCATTAATTACATGCCCTAAACTAGCTGTGGGAGTACCAAATTCTTTGGTGTGGAACCTGATTGGAAAAGGGGTTAATAGTCCTGAGAAAAATACCCGGAAACACAGACGGAAAAACCTCTATAAAGGGACCGTAAGAGAAGAGAACTGAAGAACTGTTTCAACAGAATAGGATCGAAACAACAATTACAGGGCTGGATAATCTCCATTGAGAGAACACCTGAACAAAATAGAGCTGTACCACGGAGACCTAAACATCATATTGTATGGGATTGTAAGGCTTTGTAACACAAGAGACAAACAATTAATGGACAACCCAGATTATATCCACAGGAATATGACCAACATCCAGCGAAGGATCTGTAGAAAATAGTACAAAGTGGACAACCCAGATTATATCCATAGAAATATGACCAACATCCAGCGAAGGACCTGTAGAAAATAGTACAAAGTGGACAACTCAGATTATATCCATAGGAATATGACCAACATCCAGCAAGGGACCTGTAGAAATTAGTACAAAGGCACAAGACTGTTGGGTTGGCTATCATTTGAAAGATGGGAGGAAAATGCAATAAGCCCATGAAGCTGCAGTGTTATTCGGATATTTGGTAGAAATGGACAAATCAGATGGCTCCCAAGTAGTACAAAAAAAAGTTTATCGGTGGACAAATAAAGTTATCATTATTAAAATGATTTATTTGCTGAGCAATTCGTTGTGTCAACTTACCAAAACTGTGAACTTTCCTGTCAACAACTCCGTTTTGAGGGGTTCGCTCAAGGGGTCGAAATCATTTAGGCCTTCTTGTTTTCTGATCTGCTCGTGCTGGTCGAAAAGAGCGACGGCTCTCGTCACGTCGAACTTCCTCGCATACAAAAATCGCACCGCTGTCGACCAAGGAACCGGTCCGATTTTCCGACGATATTTAGCGTTCACCTTCCCCAAAAAATCCTTCGTTGCCTGAAAATATAACGCACTCATTTCAGCAGTACGGAATCGAATGACTTTTTGATGACTGTGGGAGATATTGGCAGATAACTGACACGCCGATTTTGTATCGAGTACTATCATCATAAACTTTACAGAGAATGAAGTAATCTCCCGGATGTATTGTTATCTGTTTAAAAAAACCGCTTCCATGGGAATTGGTTGAATTGCCACTGCGTTTAATGACTACTCTGTGAAATACAATGACACAGAACGATTCGATTAAATGAAATTATTGTTAGTGTAATGTTTCCAATGTTTTCTGTTTTTTTTTTTGGTTTATGAATTTCCGCAATCTGAAAAATAAACAAAACTTTATAAACAAAGAAGCTGCTGAATTGCAATGAAAGGCAATGAAAAGTTAGCCACCAAAGTTACTGCGTAGTATAAACTACTGAAGAGTCCAACTAGCCAGTAACTTGTATTCATAAATATTTCCTGCGAATTGAATAATCAATGGAAAAAAATGAAATTTCTATACTTATTTTCATTCAGATGGTTATTATTTAGGAAAACTATATATTTCTGTTTTCAATACCGAATAAATTCACTTGTGAAGAACGACTCGATCGAAAACGAGTATATTTCCCATGAAAAACGTCGAGAGCAACTTTATTTTGTATTCTCCATACTGAACGAAAAATAATAATTATATTCTCATTTTTTTCTTCGATGTAGTATCGGCTCTTTGTACTTGGCAAGCATAAGGCTCTTATAGATCCAATAGGAACCTGTTTGCTCCTTCCACGAATTTAAAATGTTTTCATAGACCCTTTTGTGCTCTAAATAATGTAATGTAAAGTTCGCCGTTCAACTTCTGCCTCCACAGTCTAATACTGCAAACTTCCACAATCACTGGAATACTTACAAGTTATTTGGGTTACTTACATAGAATATAATGTTACCAAAACAACAAATACTTGAGGAGCAAGTTTTCGGTATACAGTGTGCGTCACATCAAGCTTACATTAGAAATTTGAGATGGATCAGTGGAGTTATCAAGAAATGTTTCATATGAAAGTTTCAGAAAACAATACATTGGGATATTTTACATATTCTTCAATATACAGGGTATCCAGTAAAAGTGTGTCCTATTAAAGTTGAGTTTTTTTAATGGAATAAACTGATTTGATTTTCATAATCAAGTTCCATTAGGATAGGACTTTTAGAAAATGTAGGATTGTGTGGTTATACAGCAAGAAGTTAAGAAATCATGCCAGAAATCCTTTAACAGTCCATATTATAAAAAAACTCGTTTTAAAAGTATTTTTTGCTTTGGAGATGTTTTAAAAATGCGGTTTTTTATTATTGAATAATGACTGGAGCACACTACTTTTCTATAAATACTGGGTAATTCGAAACTCAACAGTTTTTTGATAATTTCAAATCAAACACTCAATATTTCATTCTTTATGTGATTTCTTCTTGAAAAGCTCTTTTCAAAAATATGTGGTTGTGTAATCTTAAGATGTTTGTAGCCTGATTTCAATTGTGCCATTTGTTTTGACATGTCTATAAACCTTGTGTTTCTCAAGACGAATAAAGATATTATTATTATTATTATCATCCGAGATATTGACTGTCAGGGTAGTAGAAATTCGTAAACTTGGATTTCGATGGAGAAAAGTGAAAAATAACAGGAAAATTTTGATTCGACTACTTGGATAGAATTCTTGAAGAAAATGCGGACCTATAAAGAATGTCGACCTTCTATTTAGGTGTTACGAATCACACGTTAAAAGGTAAGACCTCGTTAGTCCTTAGCTCGCACAAGTTTCGACTTTTGAGAGTTGTCGTTCTTAGAGGTGAGACAGCTGGTTAACGAAGTCAGGGAGTTTGACTCCAACTCGATTGAAATTAAGGTGTCAATCTGGAATTTCATTTTTGACTTAACCTTACAAGTTGTCTTCTAAGGTTCATATCTTAGCTTACTCATAGTAAGATACATATTCTAAAATATTGTATTTATCCAAGAATAAACTTATTATTATTATTATTATTATTAATGAACTAATACTTTATCGACTTTATTGTTCGTAATGGAATAAGGATTGCTGTGTGGTAAATGCAATAAAGGACAATAAATTAATCAAAATAGATCAAGATTTTGGTAGAAACTGGTAATTACATTCGATGTTTGTTACAATGATATTTATTACCTGGTTTTGTTCTCACAGCACCTAAAATATGATATCCGGTTCCAGGCAGTTTCATATCTTTAAGATGACTATCTTCCAAACATTTTGCACCTGTTCTGAATAAGTCATCATCATCATTTCTCTTCATTTTTTTGCAAGGCACTCCTTCAATAGAATCTGCCATAACATCACCAATATCTTCAGTTTTCTGTTTTGGAAAAATGGCTGCATCTCCACAAGGAACTTGAGTGGTAAAAAAGTGAAATTGGGCATTACAGTTCATAGCAAACTTCTTAGTATCTTCATTGAAATGTAGAAGGGAACTGTCAATTTTCATTTGATAATAGATAAAGCGCAGGAATGATCGTCGACAGATTACTTCTGCATGTGAATCATTCAAAACACCCCCAGTATCTGACAATTTCTTTTTTCCTATACATTTTGATCCAGTGCCTAACGCTACGACACTCAAATCACCTTTCAATTCCATCACAATGCAAGATAATACTGTCCATTCTGCAGGGTTTGGTTTTCCAGACTTAGGTAGTGCCTTGAATTTATCAAGGCAGAGTTCTGCTATTTTTTCATAAAAATCCTTACTATTCTCCATGGCATTAGTATAAAAATATTAAATCATCTGTTAGTGAAACTTTAACAGTAAATTAGTTTTATGTAATTTTATGTACAATAACAATGTAGAAAATCAGGCTATGGTGTCTGGATTCCAGGCATATTGCATTCGATTGAAACTGTTTAAGATACCCATATCAGAATCAGGAATACTGAAGTTGAGGTCAATGTTTTGTTCGATATATTTTTTGGATCGAGCTTTTGGAATGATGGCGATGTTCTGTTGGAGAGACCAACGTAGCAAAACCTGAAAAGTTAAATGAAAATTATCAACACAGAGGGCAACTTCAATAGAATACAGTTGTACAAAACAATATTTACAATACATTTATAAATATTGTGGCAATAAAAAAGTTTTATACAAATTTAATTGGTATCTGATTTATCTATAGTATTAAATTTATTATCACTTGAGGACAGACGTAAACTTGCAATGGTTCTATTCCTTCATAAAATAATAAACTTCCACTACAATTGTTCAGCTATTTTAGATGACCTTTGCCTTTCTGTTAACTCAAGATCCTTAAGAAGCAATCACATTTTTTCATTTGGGTTGCGATTCCACAAGACTAACTATGGCTCGATGGCAATAAGTTGTAGGCTTCAAAAAAATTTCAATACATACTTTTCAGAACTTGATCTTTTTCATTTGTCATATTTAAAATTCAAAAAAATGGCAATCAGACGATTGACCAATTGACCCAAATCCTCATATGCGTTTGGTTAGAACCTCGTTTACAAGTAGAGGGGGCTATCGATGGCTTGTCGCTCGCTCAAGTTCTGTTCGAGGAATGATACTCTGAAAGGATTTGGTTTTCAATCATGAGAAATCATCGACTTCGTGTTATACATCACCTTGCACTGATGGGAGGTCAAGTAATCCCGCAGCCGGTCTGCAAGAGTGGCAGTTCCAATAATTGAAAATCGATTCCGGCAGTTGTATCACCAAAAGCATCTGCAGGAATTACTTCTCTGAAGAGTCCTGCACTGACCCCGTTGGATATAATCCAACGTCTCTCGTGATATTAGCCAGGGGAGTAGTTGCTATCTGGCAGTTGTCAATCCATAAACCTACTGTGTAGGTAAGGAAATACTGACCTGAACGAATTGTTTCTCAAGATAATTTGGCTCTCTTTTGTCCTTGGGCGATCTGATAATGTTACGAAGTTGATTAGTTGACCTGTAAATGGTCACAATATTGTGACGTTTGAACAGTTTTTTTATGCAGTCGGTGACTGTTTATGTATGGCAAACAGACTGTGCCTACCTTTGGCGACTGATATGTGGTCGAGGATGAGGTATTTCTTCTTCTAGGATGTAGACCATGTTTGAT
Source organism: Leptinotarsa rubiginosa (assembly GCA_015342145.1). Classification (NCBI taxonomy): domain Eukaryota; kingdom Metazoa; phylum Arthropoda; class Insecta; order Coleoptera; family Chrysomelidae; genus Leptinotarsa; species Leptinotarsa rubiginosa. Next base: position 4,322 of record WOGL01000429.1, on the reverse strand, counting down.
TTCTAGCGCTGTGGAGCTAGATCTAGATGAAAAAGTTCTTGTCTATAACTATTTTATCAATCTTCGAAGTCTTACTGATAGCAATACAATGAAACATATTTCGTATGGAAATATGTGATTCTAAACTGGTATATGGATCGATATTTCGAAGATGGAAATTCGAAACCGAATATGATCTCGAATATTATTGAATACAAATGTGCCATTCACCATCCACAGACCGTCGCCCCTCCCAAATGCAGTGCGGCATTGTAATGTGATTAGACCGAACGAAATCTCTGAAGGCTATTTGGTCTCGATGCGGGCCGGCCTTTTCTTCCAGAAATCTACTCCGTAACATATATTTACATTTCCATAAACAACCACATAGGAAATTGGCCGGTTATTCGTTCGGGACTCGACCCGCTTTTCACTCGACTGGGGCACAATTAATGGATACTGCTTATTTTAATACACAAGGTTTAGAATGTGTGGTTGAGGGGAACATTCTGTTTGGAGGACGTTTGTAAGATCGTGTCGCATTTTGTTCTAGAATGGTCGGATTGGTAATATTTTTAATAGTGATTTCAAATTGGGGTGAAAGCAACCAAGTTCTATTCAATGACACAAACACCCAGGCGTCGGTTTTCTCCAAAAAGACAAATATCTCCGAACCGTATAAAATACTGTCAGGACAGACAATTCCGCTTTTTGCTTCGATAATATCATATCAGTTGAGAAATTCCTCAAGGATCTGCGCTAGAAGTCCCACACCGTGAAGAATGAATGATGAATAATCAACCCGATAACATGCTCAGCAGAAACATCAGGTATGAACACGGGTCTAAATGAAACGTTAAACTGAAACATCTGGCGTAAGTAAATCCAAAAGAAGCACTGCTCCCAAACACCAAAACTGCAACACTTTTCTCGATGCACATTTCACCAGTCAAATTGGCTTCTTCGGAAGATTAGGCAAACTTATTCCTGGCCTTAAAACTTGCCGTTTTTCATCTAACTACGTACACTTCCAGTTTTACTTTTGGGCGCATCCATAATTTTTTGGGTACAAATCAGCAAAAAACGTCCTCGTAAAACTTCCTGCTAATTTCCAATACAATGATTCATATGGAGGAAAATAATTGGCTGTTTGGAAAAAGGCCTTTGTTACCATTTATAGTTTCCACTCTTGCTATTGCCATAGTTTCAAAAGAATCAAAGAATCTAGCGGCATGTACCAATCTCAAAAATTTTGGAGTATTCATTTCATTGGAGTACAAGGCTGCTTGTACAGGGTCGCACTAAGGGACGACTGAAATTTTATTTTTTTAATAGTATGCGGCTGGATATAGAATTTTTTTAGGTGGAGTATAGGGCCACAAATTAGAAGTTTCTTCAGGTGTATCAGTACTTGACATTTTAAAAATGTGAAACTTAAAAATACCGTATATGTGCATACACTACAAGCGTTTAAACGTAACTGACCACTCCGACACTACAATGCAAGCCGATTGCAGTTGAATCTGATTGGTCATCGTAAGAAGGCTTGTTTATTCAACCCAATAGATGCATATGTGCGTGGCGATCATGCCTTGATCACGCATCTATCATTGTTTGGGTTGCTTTTTCTTGTTGGATGGATATAGTTTAGATTCTTCTAGCGTCCGAAATCGGATATGTGATGCGTGTTTTTTGAAACGAGTTTATTAGCTTTCTTATTTTGACCAATATCTTTGGTCACGGTTTTCAAACCTTGTTTTCAAGATTCCTTAATATTTTTTTCAAGTGAGCAAGCAGTTTAGATAATTACTGTAATATTCATATTTTCAAAAAAGCAATTTAATTCGTAAGTGTATCTTGGTTCATATGGAAGAACAATGATCTGTGAATCAGTCTCATTGCTTTCCGCCATGTTATCAAGGTCTTCTTGAAAAAATATCAATCAGAATACAGACATTAAGTTGGCCGTATAATGACTTCAAAGTGCTCGAAACTTTATTCTGAAAGTAAAATGACGCTATAAAAAGCTTAGAGAAATTGAAGACACGGGAAACGAAATGGTTTTTATTGCCCTTCTTTGGGTATTTTCACCTTCAAGAATTTGAAAAATATGAAAATTATAATGGACAACTTCATACACGTCTTGAAGAAAAATATGGATAATGGCAAAATAGTAATAGATTAATCTCAGAAAATACCTGGTACTACATCGAATGAAATGAAGAAAATCCGCAAAGAAAAAACTGCTAATATACTTTGGTCATTCCAGTTCTGAAGACGGAGGCAGATTTTAGCCTTCGAAACGTTAAGATAAATATCTGTATTTCTTAACTTTTTTTATTAGTCGAAATTATCAAATACGATAAGCTACTGATGAATAAAACACTTTTTTTGTGAAAAATACTTCGAATTCACGCAGTAACTTACCGGGATGAACTGAAAAGTTTGTCCTTTTTGCACGTGTATAAAAATCTCCATTAAAATTTCAGATTGTGGAAGGTGAAAAATGCGCAAATCGATGGGAAACTCTGATTTCCTTCAAAACAACTTTCGTTCAAAAAGTCTTGAATTTTAGTTGAATAAATATATATAACGTTCCCAAATAAACTAATATACAGATAAGAATTTTTCAAGTCTCGATTTGAAATTGTAGCCTGTTGATTCCTTGTCAGTGTTCTCGTATCTTCGAAGATTTTGAAGATTAGCGATTTTATTAAAAAATGTTCTTTTCTCCTATATACTTCTAACCCTGTTCATTTTTAAATACTTTCATTTTTTGAGAATGTTTTCAATTGATCTAAAGCAAAACTTCAATCAGTCTGACAATGAAATTTCTCTTCCGGTGCATATCTTTTTCAAACTAATTCTGATTTCCATTGATATATTTTTTTTCACATATAGTCACTGGGCATACTTGAAGACTGGCTATCAATCAAATCATCTGAAAGAACAATTCGTTCAGGCCAGTCTTAACTCCCTACACTGTAGGTTAATGGACTGACACCTTTCAAAAAAACTACTCCCCTGGCTAATACCACGAAGGGCGTTGGATTATATCCGGCAGGTGCCAGTGCAGGATTCTTCACAGAAGTTATTCCTGCATATGCTGTTGGCGATACAACTGCCGCAATAGATTTTCAATTATTGAACACACTTGCAGACCGGTTTCGAGCTGTTTGGCCACTCGTCTGTGCAAGGTAGTGTCTATCATCAACATAAAGTCGATGAGTTCCGATATTTGAAAATCGAATTCATTCAGAGTATCATTTCTCGAACTAGGCTGAAGCGGACAACAAACAACGAGGTTTGTCATCGCCCCATGTGCCTGTGAACGAGGTAACCAACCGCATATCCGAAATTGTTGTTTGTTGTCCGCTTCAGCCTTGTTCAAGGAATGATACTCTGAAGGAATTCTATTTTCAATTATTGGAAATCATCGACTTTATGTTGATGATAGACACTACCTTGCACTGACGAGTGGCCAAACATCCCGAAACCGGTCTGCAAGTGGAGTAGTTGTTTTCTGATAGGTGTCAGTCCATTAACCTACAGTGTAGGAAGTTGAGACTGGCCTGAACGAGTTGTTCTTTTACATGATTTTTTTTTAATATATGGCTGCCTTGAAAGATCTATCGACTCGATAACTATTTTGATGAATTTGTATAATTGCTAGTGGGTATTATAGAACCAATTATTATGCGGATTATAAAATCCGTGGATAGTATAGGATCGATAGTATAGGATCCGAAGGCCATTAACTTTTTAATCCGACTCAATCTGAGTGAAAAACAGGAGGTATCTGCGAATTTGTTAGTTCATTCTGCAGTGGAGATTTTCATTGAAAAATCTGTAGTGGTAGCTACTATTGCCATACGTAGATAACGCTGAATTTTTCGGAGTATTCCGTGAAGTTGTCGTTGAATATTTTACACGGCTATATTGACCATTTTGTTTAATATTTCAATGTTAATGTGATAAGCAATAGGATACTAGATGATGTGAACAAAAATTTTGGAAGAATAATCCATTTTATAGTTGTCATATAAAACTTCTTGTTGAAAAACGATTGTTCATTTATGTGCAAAATGCCCAGAGCTCCTGCAAATCCAGCGACATGATTGTGCCAAGACATATTGGTGTCCATTTTGACCCCCAACAAACTTATCGAAGCAGAAAGCGGAATTGTCTGACCAGACATTATTATATCCGGTTTGGAAACATTTATCTTCTTGGAGAAAACCGATGCCTGGGTTTTTGTGGCATTGAATTAAACCTGGTTACTTTCACTCCAATTCGAAATCCCTTCACGATCCTCATTAAGATATGCAACCCCCTGCTGCCGG
>WOGL01000428.1:0-14974 GCA_015342145.1 Leptinotarsa rubiginosa | reverse complement strand
TTGAAGAGATAACATTGATGGGTTATGTTGCACCCTCGGGCGAATTAACACCTGTCCGGTGCGTTCCCAGAGGCGGAGGTTAGGCTAGGCGGGAGGGACCGCGTATTGCCATATCTTTTTTTCAATTCTAAGTCGAGTGGCGGATATATATGATCTTTTGGACTGTTGAAAAAGACTCGAGTAGTGTTACACAACCTCAAACACATTTTAGGTCTTTAATACTAGTTATAACTATTGTGTCTGAAGAAAAAACTGATGTAATAGTAGCATCTGGAACAGCAGACGATAGCTATCCAGACAATGAGCTGTATTTTTTGATAGGCATCCAATTCCTGGAAAGGAATTTGGCTCGTACAGAAAATGTGACGCTTTTACAGTTGGTATACATATGTACAAATAAAATGCGGACTAGAAACTTTATTTTTCAGCAGTTCAAGTCCCTGGCAGTCATTTTTTCAGCCCCGTCGTTAAACCCAAGGGTTTGTCAATCACTTGAGCAGTGGATTGGAGATGGAAAGCTAATACACACGGTATGAACAACCGTGAAGAATAACCTAATGAGAATTCAAAGAATTGTTTTGTGATTGCATATTTTAGTAGCTAGGCAAATAAGCAATAAATAATTTTGCGAAGACTTCACAAAGCTATCGAACTATGACGATGGCTCTAAAGATACAGGGGGTGCTGGCGTGGGGAGTACACTAATTCAAAACCAACTTTTTCGTAAGTTTTGGTTGACTAGAACTTCGGTATCTCTTAAAAGTTCTGGAACGCAATGAAATGTAGGTTAGGCTGACAAAATGAATCAGTTTGACCCTCGACAGAGTTTATAGAACTGGTTGTGAGTGCATCTGTATCTTTCTGGAACCTTGTGGTCATCTGACTTGCTTTGACAATGTCTAGAGAGTCTGCTTATTCATTCAATTAGGGTTTAAAATTGACATTTTCAGTGAGACGATTCTAAGGAACAAATTGGATCACTCAGTTATCGATGCATTCAGCAATACAGCGATTTCTTCCACTATTTTTGCTAACTAGGCAACAAGTCCCCTCGCAATAAAAAAATGGCCCCAAAACTGAACCCTGAGGAATAACACAGGAAAGTTATTTCAATTTCGAGGCGTGAGCGATATGAACATCCGTTGAAAAATAGGCACAGCGCAATTACAATGGAGCTCTCTTTTATTACCAGACCGAATGTCGAACAAAAGGTTGAAACTACCGAAAACGAGCACTTAATTTTGCTGAAGGTGCGCCAGTGAGCTCGGACACCTCGCATTCCTTTCAGTGGGAAGGGGAAGGTATTCAATGGCCAGACATCGACCCATTGACGGTCGAGTTCACGTTGCAGAGGAATCCGGCATTCCCAGAAAGTCGCGATAACAAATTAGGCATACTAGGACGCCTACCGAGATAATCCCCTGGGCAAACAACCGAGAGGGCATTACGAGTGGAAGAACGGCGGGTGACACAGGTAATTGTTGGTGAGCTTTACGAAGGTATTTTTGGAGATAACCGAAGACGTAATGTGTTATCACGCGCCTTTGTTGTCAGTCAAAAACAGTTTCTCTAATAACCCCTTTCGTAAGTTTAACTTTGTTGATTGTTCTATGATCTGAAGTATACGTTCTGTGTGCAATTTCTCACTCATTTGCAGAGGTATACTTTGACAACTTGGCAAAACAAGCGGTCATTATATTTGTCACTTGTCATTAGTTGAGGATATTGAACACTTATTGTAAGGATGATAGTTGGTTTCGTTTTGCAATAAGGAATGTTTTCCTTGAGTTTGACATTCGGATTGTGGAACCTAGATGTTGGCCACTTCTTCTTTTTTTATTTGTGGGTTCGGCCGACAAGTCATATGTCCAGTTCCTCATCACTACCATTGAATATTTTGTTGTAGTTTCTCAACTGTTTTGACGTTTTTATAATGTTATGAACAGTTTCGAAATAGATTCGTTAAAGTAGTCAGCATTTAAATTACAACATAAATAATCTTTTTAATGTACACACAGATGCTCATTAATGGAGAAAAATCAGAAAGCCAAGCAGTCTGATTCATGAAAATGGTAAATTAGTTAAATATTACTGGCAATATATGAATGGTAGTTGGTTTCGTTTGGCAATAAGGAATGTTTTCCTTGAGTTTAACATTTGGATTGTGGAACCTAGATGTTGGTCACTTCTTTTATTTTTATATTTTGTGGGTTTGACCGTCATATATTGTCATATATCCAGTTCCGCATCACTACCACTGCAATTTTTTGATTGTATCGACGTTTTTATAATGTTATGAACAGTGTTGAACAGAAACTAATTTGGTATCCAAAAATAAATACCATTAACGTAGAAAATACGAATAGAGTCCAAAACACTTTCAAAGAACTCCAACAGCGGTATAAAGCATTCAGAGGCTTATCAATTACCAAATCGATATAATATTTTCAGTCTAGACAGCACGTGAACCAATTCCCTGAACAACAACTATCGCGTCACGATTTTCAATTCCAATCGACAACTAGAAAGAAACACGAACAATGAACGATCAGCCGATCAAACGTCATAGAAAAATATTCTAAAAATATTCCTTTCTATGAAGGTGTAAATCATACGAAATGGCTTTTCCAAATCACACGTGTCAAAACAAATGGCCCCATAAAAACGAACTTTATTGATAACTAACTCCCTATGCTTCCTAATTTAGATTGAAACGTTATCAATCAGTGGCTGTCAAATTATTTTCAGTAATAAATTAGATAGGATTATTTTTTATCGCCCCTTAACTTCAAAACAAACATAAAATTTTGTAATGGTTTAAGTTTGTTAGACATTCTTGCTAGAATTCGACGACAACGCTTTGTTTTAATAGTTATTTGTACAAGGGGCTGAAGACATATTTAAGACAAGTCTCAGATTCATTTTTTGACATCTACGAACGAAGTTTGAAACTGTTTTTGGAAAATTAACTCCCGCTAATGAATCACTTCAGTCATTGTTACGGCTGTTTGTTGCCTCCTTGAACTTCCTCTAGAACCAGTGTTGTTTTCTTCTGATAAACCAATTTGTATACTCATTTTGAAAAAGTTACAAATAAGACCCAAAAACTTATCAGTAGTTTGATGTTTTGTTGATATAAGCATCCAAGAACGGTACAAATGTATTTCAAAATTGAGAAACTGATGAATGATGGCACTGAAGATAATTGAATTGTTGAAAGAGGACAAGGTTAACAAGTTTGACATTTTTGGTTAATGCTAAAAACTATAATTGAGTAGAGGGAATAAAAATGCATCTTTCAAAAATTGAATTGTTAATTGTTCGACGTTATTCAATATATGGACTATATAAACTTCAACTACATATGACAACTGACACTAATGAAAAGAAACATGTGTTGCAAAGAAAATCCCCAGTGATATAGATGATAAAATGAATACAATTAGAACGACTTCCAAACAGCAAATAAAACTCAGAAATTGATGATACAAACATTATCTACTGATGACAGCTGACGCTAGTGACAAATATAAGAGTAGCCAACGTAGAAAAAATGCATATGTTCTGCAAAAAAAACCTACACGTAAGGAAATTGTCATTTCTTATGAAATCAAATGAACTATATTCAATAATTTGAAAAAAATGTTGACACATATACATTACGTCACGATCTATCTGAACCAAGTCAAATAGTTGAAATTTAAAAGACACTAATGAAATGAAAACTGTTACAGCAAAGTGAAAAAAAACTATTTCATCCTCTTGCCTTTGAAATATCTGCCATCGACATACCTACCAATGATAAATAGTTATTTTTAGCCATGTAGTCCCTGAAAAAACACATTTCGGGAGCTGTAGAAATTTCGCACAGAGGATATCTGCCAGTTTTTGTTAACATGCCTCTAAGAAACAATCATCACCTGCATCTCTGCATGTTGAACAGATGGTAAACATTTTTTATCTTCGTGTATATCTCCCATCCTCAGTTCGATGTCCTCCAGTGCTGTTCATTGTTTGCTTTGAGTAACTATTCATCTGAACGCATCGCATGAATGAATATTAAAATTCAATTATTCCTACTTGAAGAAAACTCATAAATATTCATCGGCGACATTACGGCCCCGCTGTCACTGAAACAATGGCTTTTATTCAATTATTTTAATTTAAAGTCTTGCCTCAGAATGTTGGGATTGTTTAGGAACGGTTTCTAAAAATATTCAAGAGTACTTGTGGGTGCAATTGTTTATTGATAATGTTATTAGTGATTAGGATTTTTTATTTAGTGGGATATCTCGTCTGGTGTATCTGTTATGTAGAAAACAAAGTCATTGATGAAAAAATATAGAACTTGCAATCAATCGTTTTGAAATAAATCATCGATGAATAACAATAACAGGAACGGATTTTCTTTGATAATGATAAAAATATGCCTTACTATCTAAACATAAAATCTTGATAATAAGTAATAGCTGAATACAAATAAAATCACCACTGCCTTTCCTGTCTTTAAATTTAAATATAACACACGATAAAGCACCATCTCACAAGACTATACTCATTGTGAACGATTCTCTGGCTAAAAACTCGATAAATCTTATCGAACAGCCACCTTTTTCACCTGGTATGGCTCCGGTGGATTTTGTTCTCTTTCCAAAACTCAAATCACCACGTCGAGGCATCCGTTTTCAGTTGGTACATGACATAGAAGAGAATTTACAGCGAGCACTGAAGTCAATTCAAAAAATGCGTTAAAAAAATGTTTTGATGATTAGGTTCTTCGTTGACCTAAGTGCATTATTTCGGAATGTAGCTACTTCAAAGTCGGTACAATAAATTTGAATGAATAACCATATTTTGCGTTTCAGTGGCCAATTCCCGGTACTTTTTTAACATAGTAGTAATATGCTAACTGAAATATACTGTCTCTCGAAGGAGTTTTTCGCAAACCAAGGACGTAATTGTAAAGAGTGACGTAAGGTTCGAAAGATCCCAAAGGGACAAGGCCGCATCTAACGAAATTATCGATTTTATTGCGGCATAACGATAATGGCAAGGGTCCCTAACCTCATCTAATTGTTTCCAAACAACATGATTTAACCCGCCTTATCGACTTGTAGCAGACAATAAAAATAAAGTGATTATGTTAACTTATGGTTAGAGGCGGCGCTCTTGAGACAAAACATAAACAATGCAGAGCGGTTGCATTCGATAATTTCGAGTTGATACAAAAAAGGGAATAAGAGTTTTGACATGCATGCCATAGAATAATCAATTGTTTAGGCAAGACAGAACTACAAAAATCCAAAAACACGTCAAGCTTGTGATGATGACATGTTTTGACTTTAAAACCATTGGAAATTCCCTGAAAAGGTCATGGTCATCCCCCAATTTTTGGGGCGTTTTAATGATACTCCATTTGCAGCAAATATCTATTTTAGTATCTCAAATGAAATGTATATTAAGGACAAGCAAATATTTCATTAACAGCCACAGAAAAATGAGGTGATCTAGTTGAATATCTCATTTATCTGTAGTCATCAAAAATGTTCCATTAATACCTTTCTATGTGTGATAACACACGATAATTTTTGTTCATACTTAATATCTTCCTAAATAAGTATACCTTTTTATTATTTTATGAATATTTCAACCTGAAATATTACAACAATATAAATTGTATATGATTAAATAAACATAGTTAGTAGTTTTAAAGAGTATTTTTGATTAGGTACCCAAAAGACCCGAAAACTCATAAAATCTTGTGTTTGCGATACAAAAATAGGGTTGACCTGGCAACGTATTATAAACCCGCCTATAACAACTGTGGCGTATCATGATCATATCACAGAATTATGTCTGATCCTTTATTAGTTTTCATTATTGGGAAACAGATTATAATTGCAGCTATTTTTGAGGACCAAAGCATAAAATTTGTATATACCCATGAACCAAGTAAAAAAATAAATGGTTAATGTGGCGTTGAGGCCCAGTGTAGTCTTACAATTACTCCGTATGGAACGAAGCCCTAAATATGAATACTTTCATATTTAGGGCTCGGGGACGGTTACAGTTCTGGGTTGTCCTTGCCATTCTATGTGATGGCACTGTTTATTATGTTGGCTTACGTCGCAAGCGCCTTAATAGGGCTCATCGACGAGGGACTAACCTCACCTCACCCGTTCTGTGGGGCTAACATAGTCTTTCAGGTTTGACCATCGGGCTACTTCGATATTGATCAAAGCAAGGTAGTAGTTTTTATGAAGTAGTATTTCTAGAATATCAATTTCTTCCAGCCCCTTGATGAGTCTTGATGTGGACTAAAAATGCGGTAGACACAATATGGAGTGGAGGCACAATTTTGAGTAGGGACCCTGTCTCCAAATGAATTGAACTCCGTGGAAGTTTTATCGGATTATCATTCTAGAATAACAGAAGCTCATCGAGAGAATTCTTTAAAGAGAAACTGAGAACTAACGTGAGTAATGAATCTTTACTCATGGGGCGGCCTTTCATTATACAATAAGAAGGACGTCACATATAAGTGTTTTATTTTTTCACAGCGATAACCATTATTGTCTTTGTAAGGATAGTTTACAGGTAGACGTTCCCATTCACCCCTTCAGCAGAATCGCTGCCTACACAAGGAATTCGGAAACCGATAATTGAGCGGTACCTTTTCATTAGTTCTTATCGGTTTCTCGAGCCAACAAAAGTGAGCGACGATCTCGGTTTGCTTAGAGTGTGTGATCCCGATAGCAAATCACAGGTAGAAAAGTGTCCGACATAATTCGGAGGATGGTTTATGGCTCTAAATTTAATATAATGATATATATTGCCGAACCGTTTTGTTTCTTTACCCGGTCACAATAGATTTTGGGACGGTGGCGCCAGGTTATTTCTAAGCACGACACCCCCGGGATGATTTTTATGGATTTTTATGCAAATTTTTATTGCAAGCGTTGGTAAAACATTTCAAAAATGTTTGCTTTATTACCTCGGTAGTAAACTATGCTTCAATACTGTATGCTAAGTTAGTTTGTTGATGAAAACGAATTCCTGATATTTGCAAGTCAGTCTGTTCCCTCACCACATATTGATAATCATTATTCGCGTCTGCTAATCTACATTGCTGATGAAAGAATCCGACTAATGCGTTTGCCTTCTATTAATATCTTTGAAGTTGTTCTTACAAGGTTGACGTTTGTTTTGCCGAATCGAACTCTTGAAAATTGCAAACTATTCGACCTTGGTTGAATATCATTTCAAATCTGTGTGTGGAAAAAATATTGACAGAAAGTAAAAGAAAGGTTTTGATAATGACCGAAGAATTTGGTATTGAAAAATGGTTTGTAACTTTGTATTGGAATGTATGAAAACTCATTTAAATGAAAACATTTTATTCAATAACGAATAAAAAACAATAAAGTCTATATGAGGATCCGCAAAAATGAGTCAAAATTAGCATGTATTTCATCAACAGTTACAGACTTTCATACAATCGCCCATGCTCGCCAGTCATCAGCCTTTCTGTCTGCCACCTTGTATCTGCAAGAGGGACGCGAGAAGTTGCAATATGCCGTTAAAAAATAAAACGACGACGAAAAAAGAAAAGCTGGTTTTAATGAGATTGCATTCTTCCCGCAGCGACTTTATTGGCGTCTCCAGGCAGAATTAAAAGTTACGGCTTTATCCATATATGCCGGAGATGTCTGAAACTCGATATAGAAATTTCGCAGGGTTTTGCCAACTTCTTATCGAGTACACGGCCGTTTGAGATATCGCAGGCGGTTGACCGCTTTGTGGAATGCAAATTCTTCGTAGGGTCTTAACATTTCCGGAGTTCCAGAGAGGATAATGATAATAATGATAATAATAAATGTCTTTAACACTACACCCTACACTACACCACTACACTACACCAAAAAATCACAATATTGAGTTCTAACTACATATTATAAAGTTATGGTAAAAGGCAAAGTTCAATTTTCGCAGCTATGTAAGTAACTGCTAAACGGTTCTTCCATGGTACGTGATAATTTTCGAAAAAATGTATTTTTCAACTTAATCTCCTTGCAGCTCTATACACTTTTCCCAGCGACGATCAATGAGTTCGATATCGTTTTTATAGCCATGAACTGGCGACTTAACTTCTTTTCAAGTTTGAGAACAGACAATAATCCGAGGGGGCTAAATCAGGCGAATATGGTGCATGACGTAGCAATTCAAACTTTTATTCGTTAATTTTGATCATTGCGATAATGGATTTGTAAGCTGGTACATTTTCTTTATGAAATAACACTTTTTTCTCAGCCAAATGCGGCTGTTTTTGCTTGATTTCTTCACTCAAACATTGCAGTAAGTTCGCATAATACTCGCCGTTAATAGTTCGTATATTTTTATGAAAAATTATGGTCCAACATCAAAATGCTTCAACTGTTGAACTCAAATTTTTATTTATCTTCCATGTTCTCATGATACCCGATGATTTTTCTATCCAGTCTGCCACATTCAAATTAGTTTTCTTGCTTATTCGGGAATACAACAGAGTGGGCCACAGAACGATACAACAGAGTGGGTTCTATAACCCGAACATCAAACTTGAGAAACGTTGATGAGTCTATAAAATATATTTTATACTGTTTAAATTATATTTTCAGTGTACAACAATCTCGTAGGTTCATGCTATACATTACCCGAATAACACCTCCCAAGTTTTTTCAAAATTAGCAGAGTTCCCTAGTTGTAAAATGCTTGATAAACCTAAATACTATGATTTTTTTCCTAATGTTGTCGATTCTTACGTACTGATTCGTACATTTGTGTTCGTAAACGGTCGTTTTCCGGTGCCAATTCATTACAACTCCAGTTAACTTATTATTTTTCCTATACGGATCTGTATGTTAACAATCACTGGGTTACTTACTATTTGCATTCAGATGACGATTTCTTAGGGGAATTAAAATAATTATCTTCGAGGTCGTTCAACGGCCATTTCACAGTCCTTTGAGAATTGAAGACGGTACCGCCTTTTATAACGCCACATTTCGATGAAGGCTTTATCTTATCCCCCCGTGGCGTTTGTTTTTCTGTTAATCTTTCACTTATTAAGAGCGCCGGTGCTTTTACACGAGATCTGCTACCGTCAATATTTGCCTTTATTGTTCTTTGGCGGCTCACTAATTTCATCAGCTAAATCAAATAACTTTAAACGTTGCCAGCGTACCGTAACGGCAGATGGACCGTAATTCACGGTTTCATCGGAATGCAAACACTTTATGATTTCTTGTAGACGACAGAGGCATGTTTTCACTCAATATTGTTTCACATTTCAAACTCTCAAAGTTCAAAAGTATATTTTTTGGGAATATGGCAGAGATATCACCTTTGTTTGAGTTGTTCTGTGTTACACTTTTTGTACAAACGAACAGACCTGCAAACTCCAGGACGCATTGTTACTTGTTTTGTGTTCATCGAATTGACAAGTGACAAAATTTGAATTATATGAATTTTCAACCTACTTGTCAAGTTCAAAATAGATCAAGTTGTTTTATTATTTCTGTCCATTAAGTAAGAAGAGTATCTGATAGAGCATAAGGTAGTTGTGATATCACTTCCCTAAAGGAAGACTGGCAAATCATGAAGCAGAGCCAAAAAATTACAAAGCTAGCAAGGCAATTTGTTCTGAAACGAAACTTCAAGTTGCAAGAGTTGCATTTATTTTTGCTTTAATGAATAATCCTAGGATAACTTTGGAAACTCTCTTTTCCACTGCACATGTTGAGTTTAATAATTTTCCACACAAATCAGATTGCCTAGTCAGTGTTGTTATTATGAGTCCACCGATCCATCAGAAATTTTCTGTTGAATTCAAGACCTCACCCAAAGAAATCCGTGACGTCATTGGAGGGTCAGTGATTTCTCCTTACCTAAAGTACCTCCTTGTCATGAGTCGTAACACCCTTATATACGAATGCTAGGTTAATTTGTATGAGAAAAGGGACACCTTTATCGAAGAAAAGTGCATTCTCCACGCCTTTAACGTATCGCCCCGTACATTTATCTGATATTCGGCTCAGCGCCAATATGTCATTAGTAACGAAGTCATTTTTAGCGCTCCGCAGGGAGAACAAGCCGACATTTTTCTCGAGTTGATACCAGCAAGATCTTATGCGAACACACCTATATTCCATTATATACATCGGCTTTCTGAAAACTCGCTCGACTTGTATATTATTCACTAAATAACCGATTCGCTTTGATCAAGACGCTATAGCCGAGTTGGACACTGTTCAGGGCCGTATTGAGACTCACCAGAAATAATGGGAAAAAACCTTGCACATATGAAAAATACTATCGATCAGTATGACTTCGGATGAGTTTTGTTTGATGATATAAACAGTTTGATATTTGGAAGTATATCTTGTCATTACCAAAAAGTTAAGTGTCACACTGGAATGTCAACTTGACATTGACAAGCAGTGTCACTTGATGTGCGCTTCTATGAATAGAATGCTTGTGTTCTATGAATCCTGGTCAGTTCTATGAGCAGGATGGATCATAGAGTTCTATGAGCAATTAAACCAAACCTACTGTAGTTGAAGCTATTTAACATTTTATTCATGTTTTTGAATTCATATTTATATTTTAATTATTTCCCAACATAAATCATTAGTAACGTTTATTTTTATGAGGACACCGTGCGGATCATATGTAGTATCTAGTTTGTCTATAAGTAGTAAATTTTCTTCATGGCAAAGTATACTCTTGGTTTTTTTGCTCAGTCCACTACACATTTGCATGAATATTACTGGAGTTTTTTCCCAACACCCAACCATTATTTTTAACACCTCGACACGTGTTTCGATCACCAAGTGATCATCTTCAAGAGGAAGATTGAACTTCTTCTTCCTCTTGAAGAGGAAGTGCATCACAAGTACACAGTTCCATGTTTAACTTTTGTAATATCTACTCACCTACGCGCCTAGATCAAAGCTAAATGTTAGAAGCTATGAATGATTTTTCTTTGTGTTTTCTCTGTGTCTATACTAATTCCGATATATTTTGTTACAGGAGACTTGTGCGGGGAATCCTGCTGTACGAAAGAATTAGAAAAAGAAGCATATAAACAAAATCAATTATCAGTAGATAAATACATTAGGGGTTCGATATCGAAAATATCGTCGATACTAGACACGAGAGCGAGGAAATTCGATGGTAAGTCAAATATAATAGTGGATCATAGTGATAGGACAAATTGTGAAGTTTATATACACTAATATATGTACATGTGTACACAAGGAATGATTCTGGTCACAGATCATTAAACATGATTCCTGGGCGGGCAGTATTTCTTCTATTAGGGAATCAAGGGCTCTTATTTTTGTCGACAAGCTTTTACTAGCTAATTCCATCAAATTGCATGTGAATTTGTGAACAGATATCGAGGTAACTATGGATCTTGACGAGGTGAGGACATTTGGGCAATTGGAATGTGTGAATGACATACAACAGTGGTCTCAGAAAGGAACATAGAGGTATACTTTTTTTATTTCCAGAAAGCGTGATATCAATCATTCAATAAGAAATTATTGCCTTCTACCTACGACTTTGAGTAGGGTGTTGGTCCAGACAGATGACTAAGCTTTTATATTCACCATGATTCAAAAGATGTGTAGTAACTCAACCAGTGCAAAGTTCCATAACAGTAGAACTAGACCCCTCCCTTGCTGTCCCTTTTACTACTGCCTTTTTTAGGCATGAGTTCAACCCTTTACATCTATCCTTCTTCTCTTTGATACCTGCATTAGTGATTCTGAAGCCTGGTTATCGAATACACCCTCAGTATGTAAAAAGTCTAAGAATACTTATTAGTTCCTGTGAGTATAGTTACAAGTTCTTCTAAACCTGCAATTTTATCTATTGGCCTCAATCCACTAGTCTGTTAGTAATATGTCAGGTCAAGAAGTTTTCAGTATGAATGATATCAGACTGATTGGTACAACAACCTATCCCAGGTTTCGGAAAAAGTAGCCTGAGTCAGACTTGTTGGTTTGAGGATTATGCTCAGTTTGAATGAGTTTATTTAGCCTTTTCCAAATCTACTACTTTTTTAATCTCTGCCATATCTCCTAAACACCCTTTTGAGAAGGCAAAACAGATAAGTTAATTCATCGCAGGTTCTGGTCTGCAAATGTCGATATGTACAAAACACTTTATGTGTTTACTGTTCGACTTACCTCTTATTTGACATAAGCGTAGCGTTTGTAAAGGTGAAATGTAAACTCTTCTTCCAGACATGTTCCAGAGTATGATGAAGAAATCGAAGAGGGAGTTCCACGAGATGTTCGAACGCACTTACGGCAAGATCTACCTGAAAAACTCGGACGTCTTCAGCGACTTCTTCGACGAGCTGGAGACGTACTACAAGAAGGGCACCGTCCGTCTCTCCGACACGATGGACACCTTCTTCGGCATCCTCTACCAGCGCATGTTCACCGTAATAAACGCGCAGTACACTTTCGACGACGCCTACCTGGACTGCGTCTCCTCGCACATGGCCGAGATGAAACCTTTCGGCGACGTGCCCCACAAGCTGGGCATGCAGCTGAGGAGGTCGTTCGTGGCCACCAGGACGTTCTACAAGTCGTTGGTGAAGGGGGCGGACGCTGCGGAGCGGCTGACCGCGCTAAGGGTTGAAGAGGGGTGTTTCCGCGAAAGCGCGAGGATGAGGTACTGTGGGACGTGTCAAGGAGGAGGAGTCCTGGGGCCGTGCTCGCTCTACTGCACGAGCACCATGCAGGAGTGCCTGAGGTACCACATGGAGCTATCGCCGTACTGGGATAATTTTGTTGGTGAGTAGCAACTTCACCAGCTAATAGAACTAACTAGTTATATATATTATTTTTTTTGTTTAGACGCCATCGACAAAGTCGGCGACAGACTCCTCGGTCCTTACGCCATCGAGATAGTCGTGGAGCCGCTCAACATCAAAATCTCCGAGGCCATCATGAACTTCCAGGAGAGCGGAGCAGATGTCTCGAAGAAGATCTACACCTTGTGCGGAAAACCGACGTTTAGTCGACCGAAACGGGAGGCAGACAACGAAGAGACGACCGAAGACGATCCGGATATGGAAATCAAGTTCGAGGCGAGCCAACTGCCGAAGAAGAAGAAGCACAAGAAGGCGCCGGCAACTAACGAAGATCAGTCGCCTCTGGAGAAGATCATCTTCGACATTAAGCAGGTGTGAAAGATGTTATGTTGTTCTTCTTCTTCTTAGTTTATCTATCTGGAGTAAACCCAGCTTCTGGGCAAGTCAAAACTTCGCTGATAACCTAAAAAGTGATAATTTGTGTTTGCACTTTGTATCCACTTTTTTGTCTCTTGTCCTGTCTAAAACCCTGGTATAACTTCCAGCATGTTCAAACTGTTTGAAGTATAAACTTGCTCCAAGACTTTTGACAGCCATTTTCGAACGAATGTAGAAATTACTATACTTAATTTTCGTTATATTTCAAAGTGAGGGTTCGACTACTTGCATGTTCTTGTGGGAGAGTCACTTCAGCTATTTTTGACTAGTTTATTTTCTCACGTTCTTTATTTGTTGAACTGCTCATCCTCATTATGTTTTCGACACCTACGCAAACATTTAACTTAGGCCCCTTGACATTGTATTTGTTAAATTCTCCAACTTTTCCTTGGTTATTAATCACCTAGGAATATGTCTGTCTGGACTAATCGATTTAAAAAACAATTTAGGCCGGGATTGTTTACAAGATTTCTTTTATAGCACCTCATAGCCCCATCTGCTTTTCTTTCCACAATAAACAGAGTCTCCCGTGTAAACAAAACATCTCGGATGTCGGTAAACTTATGGATAATTATAAACTGAGGGATATTTTGGTGTGGAGCTTCTTTGAGGTGACATTCACTGAGTTAATTGGGAAAAATCTACGAATTTCCATCGTAGAACTTGCAAGAATTATAAATAGTTTCGGAGTTACTACCAAATCATTTAAATCTTTTTCACTTAACTAGAGTGATTTTTATAAAATTTCAGAGTGAGTCTTAGGCTGTCCCACAAGGAACAAGTTGTGGACCTTTCTTATTAATATGTTCTCAAATGAACATAGAAAATAATTATAGATGATACAGTTACTAGTTTTACGCAACCAAAACAATTTGAACAAAATTCGAACTAAATCACAGGAGATCCTACAAAGAGGCCAGTCCTGCCAAAATAGTTACATATTGTGTGTTCAAGAATAAAACCACAATAATTATAAAAATGTCTCTGTATCGTTTTTTTCTGGTCTTCAATATCGGATGTGTCGCGTGCTGCTTGAAACGTGTTTTGATGGCTCGTCTTGTCTGATCAATAAACTTTTGGTTACAGTCATCGCAGCTTATTTTATGAATCTCGGACTGTTCAGCTTCCATCGCAATGATTCTGTATTTGATTAGTTCCAGAAGCAAACAAATAACAATAACCCTGAAAAGTTAAAACTTTTGCGAGCTGAGGTACTATCTACAGTCCTTCCATTCTAAAATAACAATAATGTGTTTTATGTCGGTTTTTTAAATAACAAATGGAGACGAAAAAGCTGAACATCTAATCACATTTGGAGCGCCAACCGAAATGTACAAGGTTTTCTTTAAAAAAAATATTTGCCTCTTGAACCGTTTTCTCTCTTTCTCTCTCTCTCTCTCCCTCTCTAATTTCTATGATCGTTGCTTCTCATTCGTGCGCATTTGGCCAGGTTCCTCCTGTTCATAGTGAACAGAAGTTTCGTCCGGAGGCGCACCTCTTGCTGAAGGCAATGCTGCCACTCTAATTGTTTTCATTCACTTCTTCTTTTAACAAAAACACTTACTGACGACCTCGTCGACATCCGGCCTGGTTACTGGCGTAGGGGGCCGCCAGTTCTCTCGTATTTCACTTCAATATTTATTCAAACATAACTTCATTTCAATT
>WOGL01000427.1:0-14988 GCA_015342145.1 Leptinotarsa rubiginosa | reverse complement strand
GAATAATTACTACAAATAACAAGCAGTGCTATAAAAATTAGAAGGTACCTGAAAAACGTCTCTATCAATCAAGAAATCGGTAATTTGTTCCGAAAGATAATTATTACTCGAAGAATGACTTCAAATGGTATTAGCTTTCCAAATGTCACGAAGTTTCAGACAAAACGTTTGCTATAAGTTATTTTGATATTTACATCTTATAAATATTAACACTATATAAGCAGAAGAAAAG
This sequence comes from Leptinotarsa rubiginosa, assembly GCA_015342145.1. Taxonomy (NCBI): domain Eukaryota; kingdom Metazoa; phylum Arthropoda; class Insecta; order Coleoptera; family Chrysomelidae; genus Leptinotarsa; species Leptinotarsa rubiginosa. The sequence continues at coordinate 14,756 of WOGL01000427.1, read as the reverse complement.
TTGTGAGTTGAGCTTTGTTTAAATTAGAATCCAAACAAAAATAATTATGTCTTTAATGAACTTTCCTACATTTTCAATTGTGATTATCGTTTTTGACTGGGTATAAGACAGAACAATATTCATTCAAGCTCGTAATGCCATATAGAAATTGGCTTGACTTGTACCATAATAAATAATTTGAAATGTAATTTCTTATTGTATCTGAAAAATGCTATCTTTATTTCAGACTCACTTTGTCTGTGTTGTACCTCCTTACCGCAGGCCTGACATAACCGAACCAGTATCGGTAAGGTTATGTGTGGTGTCCAGCGGTAAAACAAGTGAATCCCATCAATTTGTCTACACGCCAGTTAATGGATCGATGCCTAGTGGTAAGTTGGTGGTATTTTACTTTGAAAATCTATTATAAGGTTGATTTAATATTTGGTATTTTGAGTTTGAAATATGTTGAGCAAATTTCACAATTAACATGTGATTTGCTTAGCAAGGATAATAAGAAATACATAATCTTTTCTAAAGGAGATGATTTTTCGTGTTCACTTCTTTATAGTGGTCACAGCTCTGGCTCTTGCGTGACTTCTTGCTCAATTATTCTATTTTCGGTTTTGATATTTGTTGGATATTGATGTCAGAATGTTTCGATGAGGGTGAGTGCTGGACTGCGAAATCCATAAACCTGAAGTTTTTTGGTAGAATATCATGGGAGACACTGTCAAATGCTTCATATAAGTCACATAGTTTTGCACGAGTGTCTATTTCAGCATTATTTTATTTACAATCATATTGATAATTTGAGACATCGACTGAGACATGTAACTGATATTACGCCTTTCCAGAAATTCTCCCATTTTTTCTTTGATGATCAGTTCAAACTTGGTGTCATTGACATCTATTTTTATCACAGTCTTTGATATCACCTTTTTCAAAAGTTGGTGTGTTGCTCCACATAACTTCGAATTACATGGTAATTTGCCTTTTATGATGCAACAGTTCACTAAGTGCACAAGAGGTTTGTTCAAAATATCAGAAAAAGTTTCATCATTTCTGTAATTATGCTTTACACTGAAGCTATTTTTTGAAGTGTTTATGACAAATCTGACATTATTGGTACTAATAAAAAATAATCTTCCACACTAGTTTTCAGTAGCTCGTTTTCTCTTTTTTCTGTTTTTGGAATTTTTTCAATAAGGTTTTTCAATTATGGTTAATTGAAATATCTTGTGTGATTTCTTGAGTCATCTCTTATTTCATTCACAGTGTTATTTCTGACCTATAGAGGTGATATCTGCACCTGAAAAGTGCAGCATGAACTTGCAATAACATATTTAAATAATTGACAGAATCCAACAGTATTATTTAATATCCAAAATATTAGTTTCTAGATGAAGACATACCTGACTATAATTTACATCCAACAAGATGATGTTTGTTACCGAGTTCGAATAATATTACCATTTCCAAAATCTCCAAACTTTCTATCTAGGACAAAATGTTATGAAAAATACATTGAAAGAATGTATGTATTTTGAAGAAAGGAACAGACAAACAAAAATTTTTTTTAAAATGAATGGGACCAGACTTAATTATACTCAAAGAATATTGCCCCCTCTCGTTTATCTATCAAATATATTGAAGACATTTACATACACTACATATTGAAAGTTTATAATAATCTGTTGACATTTGAATGTACAATATTGAATTTTATAAACAAAATACCAAAACAATATTAGGTCAATCTTTGCTTTTAAGCATGAGGTGCATGAAAAACTTGAGTGTATGGTCAAATGAGTATTATTAGAGATTTTCTATTTCATTCCAATTTCATAAGCTTCATTTTTTTTATATTATTCATTACTATACTTTAATAATACTTATAAGTATGAAGGTGAAAAATTGCATTCTTAAATTTCGTGACTGTCTTTATTTATGCAACTTGTGTTTTACAATCAACTTCAAAAAATGTGAAAGGCAAACTAACAAGATAATTGACACAAAGTATAACAGATCCAGTTTTTTAGCTTTCAGTTTAAATAAAAATGAAATTATTTTCAATATATTCAAGTGGAAAAGGAAATGACCGAATGTTATTATAATTATATTTTTTTCTTCCTTACAAATTCTCAGTATTTCAGTTAATACCATCTTTTTGTAGATCCACTCATGAATCAGCTTACTTTCGTATCATTTTTTCATCTTGAGAATATTCATTAAGTTTTTTAAGTAATTTGCAGTCTTTGTATCATAAAGAAGATACTATACTTTTATAATTGCTAATTATTTTGAATACTGAGAAAGAAATTTAAATGGTCCTCATGATATTGATGATTTTGAGGTTAGTTATTGGCATTTTTTCACCTTGAGTATTTCTATATTTTGTAGCAAACGTACACTAAAGTGTGATAGTAGTGTGATTTAAGAGTATAAAATGAGTTTGAAAGTAAATGAACGCATGCTTATTATGAGCTTGCGAAAGTTGATTTAAGAATGTCCCGTGTGTTGTAGTGTAACGTTTGTTCCAACGATTTTCAGATTAAGGGCTATGTTATCCCATCATATTTATTGTTGATCTGTTTTTAAATTATTTTAATGAGAACAGTTTTTTTAGTTAGGATAATATAGCTCATTCAATATTTCCAGTGATTTTTAAAAAAGATAAATATTTGATCTTTTGCATTTTGTCTTTTATTTAGGATGAAATCGTCATTACAACGAAAAGTTCACAGTTTTTGCAGGATCCTTTTTTTATATTGTCTCTCGTGAAATTATTTTGTATACATTCATTTGAAATGTAACTATCTAACTGTGAAATGTATTTAAATATCTCACAATATGACATGTAATTATTTAAATTTTCATTGTATACAAAACATTTTTTCATGATGTAGTGAATCAAAATGTGCTGCAAATTTTTTTGACTTTATCCGCAATTTTATCAAAAATGTGTAACAGTCAATTTATGTAGATGGTATATTAAAATTCACAATTGTTTTTCTTCAGTAACTGTGAAATAAAGGTATGTTTCATCAACTCAAATTCACTAATTCAATTGTAACAAATATAAAATTTGTGGATATATTATAGTCGTGTACTTTTCAATATGTTACTTAAGAATGTGTGCCTATTCACTAATGCAATATTAGAATATTATTTAGTTCAGAGTATTAAACACTATTATGAGTCTGATAATCTCACATACATAAGTTGATAGATGATGTATTCAACTTTTTAATTTTCCTATGATGGTTATTCAGGTATTTGAATGAATTTTTTTTCTTCAAATGAACTGTAATTATCTTTATCGAAAATAATTTTTTTTCGTTTCTCATATTTTTTAAAATTTTAAATTGAATGTACTTTTGAATGTTGAATTGTCCTACCTGTCAAAACTATTTGAGTATCATCATTGCAACTCAAATGTGAATTGATTTGATTTTTAAACATCTAAATATTTTGTTAAAAGTAAGAGAACATTGGACAATTTTTTTTCAAATATTTTTTATTTTATATGCTATGATAAAAAGTATTTTTCTACTGTTCGCTTTTTCTCGGTACTTTTAGGTAAAATAGCTGGGTGATAAAATAAAAATATAAGAATCATCAGGCAATTATAATTACTAATTATGTAAAAATGTACTCCATGTTATTTAAAAAAAAATGTGATGCAGAAAAATAACTGAAAAATTAACACTACTGAGAAAGACATATGTTACAGTACTGATTCAACCAAAGAATAGAAAACAATAAAAGAATAGAACAATAGAAGAAGGACAGAAAATATTATTATCATTATTTAAAAAAAATCTCTGTTTCCCCTTGTCGAAGGCAGGTTAGGTTATATCAAAATCATGCTTATAATGTAATTTCATTCAAATTTTTCATTACAAAGGCTAATCTGTTGTAAAATTTATAAATATAGATGGAGAATGATCTTTCAAATGGAGTTTTATGATGTTTCTATAATTATCACTTTTCTTTTTATATTTGGTGGTGTTTCTGGTTGATGTATAGTCCCTTGGTTAGGATTGCATTTTGTAAACTGCCTTATCTGTATTTTTTATGAACCAGCAAAATGACTATTTTATATTTTCACCTTTCATTTAAAAATTAAAGAGTGGAATCAACTTAAAAATAATAAGCTATATTGCTCTCATTTTGTTCAATGTCAATTTTCATATCTGAAATATATAATTTTTGTGAATAAACTGAAAGAGAACAAATTGAAATGAACTGGTCAAAAAAGTTTGCAAAGTCCAAGTCAAATGATGATTACCTCTTGTATGATGAACTCGAAAATATTTATCACCAATTCTCAAATTCGTTTGCTTTATCACTTTGTCTCATACAGCATACAAGCTCTGTATACGTAGAGGTGCTGCCAGTCGTCTTCTGTCAGCCTATGGGGCCTAATCTTCACCCTGCGATGACGCGTCCGTTCAGGTTCAGATTCACCGGTACTAAATTAAAAAAAAACACATCATTTTACATAAGCTCATTACACACTTCTCAGCATTTCATTTTGAAATTTCCACATATGCACACAAACTCATAACTGTTGCTTTTTTGTCTGAAATATTTTTTTCATAGGGACATATTGGGTTGCAACAGTACTGAGTAAACTATAACTGAAATTTTCATTGTTTCCAATAATTTTACGAAAATGAATATACAAACGATTTATTAATTTGACAATATAAAGAAAGAAATTATTTGTTTCGAGTTGGAAATGAAAGTATTGTTTGTTGATATTTTCAGGATAGTCAATGATTTATTGGTAATGATTTGTTATTATTTTCAATCAACTCACCTAACATACTCATAATGACATAGGTAAAATATTATGTGTCTTACATTCTGATTTCTGTATTTTTTACTCTTCATCTCAAGAAAAATCACTTTTAAAACACCACAATTAATATATTTTTGAAGATTTTTCACAAACAAACTTATATATCTCCTTTTTCTTATTTTTATTATATTTGGAGTGTTGGGGTGTTTTTTCAACGACATTTCTTTCAAATATTTAAATTCATGCAAAACCAAAATGTCTCTATTTTAATAGACCATTTTACCTACATGATTTAGAAATAAAAAGGCAACAAAATTTAGGGTCATTATATTTGAACCCTAATCATAATTCACTTTCTGTATGTTACAATTTAGATAAGAAAAGGTGGGCTTACTCTGCTGATGAAATCGAAAGTTGTGAATATGTTACAGTTTTATCAGCATGATATCAGGGAGGAGGTCACATTAAAATTTTTAATTTCATATTTTTATAGATCTGAAAGCAAAAAAATTTTTTAACACAACTTTTTCTTGATATACGACTTGTCAAATCATTTGCACCATAAATCATTGTTAATTTCTAATAAAAATTTAAATTCAGTAGTCGAATACCCATTTCAACACAAGGTATTTATATATGGTTGAATAGTAAACTGAACAAATGATTTTTTTATTAAATTCGTAAGTACTTTTCTAGGAATTTTTTATAAAAACAAAAGCAGCACCCCTGTCTAGGCACTGATCATTATTTCATTCTCATATTGATGATATCACACCAATTTCTGGAAAAGTAATCAATTGTATATGATCTGAAAAGTTGTTTTGTTTTATGATATTTACATGATTATATCATGAATTATGGTAAGCCCACCTTTTAAAATATTATTTTCAATTCATTTATCTTGCCTATTGAATAGTAAAAAAAACTGAGAAAATTCTACAGAACTCTAAAGATACCATCACACATTCACGAAAATGAATTATGAATAATTTTATTCCTTTCACATGCACACAATTATCCTGAAACAAATATATACTACATACCAATACACATATTAGTTTATTTGATTCTATAATTCCAAATTTTGTTGTTAATCTTGAAAATTTGATTCAATTTTATCTATTTATTAAGGATGATCCCTAGGTTTTTCAGGAGTTTCCACCAGGAGCAGATTATTCATTTTCTCTTTCAGGTATTCCACCATCATAAATAAAAGAACCTTGATATCGACCCGTAATGTTAACGCACAGTATGTATGAGATGAATGTCTTGTGGTTGGCTACAAGATATAATATTTCCTCTTGACCTGGAATCCTTATTTTCTCTAAAGATTCCTCTCTACAGATATGAATATTTCAGCAAAATGGAGTTTGGAGTTAGCTACATTGGTTTTTGGCATTCTCACTGCATCGTGGTTGTGGTTTTTGTTTGTTTTGGATCTCGTGGTGATATAATAATCATCTTAGAGGTTTTACATCTTGATTCGATATATATTAATGAAATTAATTGTATTGCTTTCATCTTCTTTTTATTTTATAAATTGATTTTTTTAAATACTTCATGAGTTTTTTATATATATTTTTATAAAATTTCGCTAAAACGATTTTTTCAAATAGGTACTGCAAAAGAAAAGTACTTTTACTTGATCCTACTAATCATAATCGGGTAATATTATGACAAATGAAATGAGTTATTTTGCTAAAAGGTTATGTTTTCATCAATCCAAAGAAAAAAGTTCGACTAGTTCCAAAAATCTGTGTGACTTCTCAATGAAGAATTCTTCAATGATAATATGAAATTGAAGTTTATTTAATTTTAACAACATATTTTTTTTAAACAACACATTCACCAAATACAAACCATAATTTTTGAGATACGATACAAAAGAAAATTCTAGATGTAAAACACTGGTATTTCGTATGGTCACTTCAAGATTCAAATTAAACCTTCTGTTAGAAGATTTTTCACGGTTGCAAATTCCACTCTCATTATCTGTTTAGAAATCATGACATCATCACTTCACAGCCTTTAGGTGACTAAGATTCAATGAAAGAATTTTCTGATATGACAAGAAAGTCGTTAATCATCTGTGAATTTTCATTTAGTCTTAGTCACTGTGCCATTTAGTCATAAGTTGTTTTCGTACTAAACTATTTCAGGCTATTTAATATATGTAGAAGTTTTAACATTTGGTGAGGGTAAACATAACATCTATGCACGGAACACATCTAAACAAATGGATATTAATTTGGTAGAGAGGTTTCTTTTTTACTCTTTGACTTTTCCATTGATCAATTTTAGCCTGAAATATTTACTGATCATAATACTGTCATGATTCCTATGTACCCTTATTATTATAGAAGTAGGTAAGTTGCGAATCAGGGGCGAATGGTATGGATCTCGATGAATCGGTGTTGTTTGGGAGAGAACTTGGGGCGTCAATATTGTGGGTTATGTCTATCAAGCCTTGCCTTTTGCATCCGCATTCAATGATTTCTTGAAAAAGCATTAAAAGAACATTTGTGACTTGACAAAATACTGAAAATTTTAAACTATGCTTGGCTTGAGTGGCAAGTCCTTCCCCTTTTCTTACAGTGGCTAAGCTGGCGGCTTTTAGTTTTAGCATTCTACAGTCCATGAACCAGTAAATAATTAGTATTTCTATTTTGCAGTTCATATGGATCCTCCGTCACCATCTCAGCAAAGGACTTTTTTCAAGAGCAATTTTTGGCAACAACCCGTTAATAAAAGAGAGCAAGACTTGGACATGATGCCCCCTCCAGAATCGAGCCTTGTACCCACAACAACAAGACGTCCCTCCATCAACCTACCTTCTGTCAGTGATGTGCATTCTCCCCCTCTTCACCCCCTCAAACAGGAATACATTGACGAAAGCAGTGAAGGATCCACAGTGGATCAAGAGAGATACAGACATTTATCTGAAAGTTCTCTTGATGTGCACCATGGTGATTCTAACATGTCCATGATAAATGAGAATTCGATAGATTTGATACATCAGAATTCGATGATGAGTCACATGAATGAAAACTCTAATATAAGCGTGGGCAATGAAAACAGCATGGAAATTATGGTTAGAAGAAACTCTCTCAGTAGGCCAAGTATGAGTAACGATGATAGCCTCGATATGATGATACACACCAAGTCCCTGAATAGGCAATCTTCGATATGTGAAAATTCTGTGGACTGTGCTAATTCAAATATGTCGGCAATTGATGATGACAATTCCTGTTGTAGTACAACCATGCATACTACAGTACCATCTGATAGGCCAATTTTATCACAACACAGTGGTCTTCTGACGAGTTGTGCTACAACCACACTGGAAACTGTTATGGATCTGAGAATGAAGTTACCTATGGCCACAGTTGCTGATCTCGTAAATACCACAGCCCCATCTATAGCTGCTCTACAAAGATTTGGAATGGAGAATTCTACAGGGCCACTCCCAAACCAAAGTGGGCAGAGTGTGGAGAGCTATCTGACAGGAATAGAAGCTAAACCATGCAATGTTCCTTTGGGAAATCCAACAGGCATACTCATGAAAAATGACCTTAGTGAGAAACTGGCTCAAATAATATCTGCAGAATCCAACATATACCAGTCACAAAAGCTACATTCAATGTCTAGTTTGTTATCCAATACAGGCTTGTGTACAACAAAAATGCCCGAAGGAGAACCTGTTTTTCTTAGGTCCCCTCGTCCCTTTATGTCTAGTGTTACTCAAAGTGAGTCCATAAACACCACAGCCAAATCTAACAAAAGTGCTGACATAGTGGAGCAATCCATACCAGAACAAAGAAACACTGCTGTCTCATCTACTCTTACCACAATCTCCAATACATTAGATCGGAGTTGCACAACACCTATCAACACCGAACGACTGGATGCATTGGTAAATTCTACGGTCGAATCTCATCTCAGTCCTACTAGACCAGATTCTTCGCCAAAAGATTTATTAATCACCAATACTTTGCCTTTAGTTTCAAAGAACAGCAGTTCTGCAGAGGTCATAATATCTTCACAGGATATAATGCTGAATTCACAGACAAACCTGATAGTGCCACCTATGATAAACACTGGAATTCCTTCACCCATTATAGGTCAACAAGAAATGACAAATACACACGCATCTCCTAACCTAACATCAGAGGTTATATTGAATTCACAAATTTCTCCGAGCTTGATGTGTAGAAATACAAATGCTTTGCAACAAGACGGACTTCTACCAACTACTAACTTGAACCTTTGTCAACCTACTAGTTCAGTGGATCCAGGTCTATTGCCTGCAATTTCCTCGACGCAGCAATCTTTAATGGTATCAAATGCATCCCAGAATTCTACTGAAGGGTTGAACTTACATTCCCCCATTTCAGTTTCACTTGCCAGTGAACCAGAAAAGGCTTTGCTAATCAATGCAGCAGTGGATTTCTTGGAAACGCAAAAGAAAATTAATGAATTGGGCACCAATTTACCTTCATCAACATCTAATAACACTCTGAATCAGATGCAAAATGTCGGTAACAACTTTTCCCAAGCTTTCTCTGGTGCTTCAGTGATGCGTGCAGAACAGAAAACGGATTTTGTTATACCAATTCCCGTTAAAGACATTTCTATCACTGTTCAACAGGACAAGAAAAATGAAGATCGAATGATACCGCAATCCTTCACTTCACTCACAGAGAACGAATTGATTAATTTTATCAATCCAAGTTGTTTTGATCAAGGTAATAATAATTATCACTGATTTGCTTTTATATATCTTGAGCATGAACAATTTCATTTTTTATAATGCTGTGTGACCCATTTATCAACTGAATGTGAACTATCACCTTTGGAGTACTTTAATGCTGTATAGATATGTTCTAGTAGCTAATAGTTTTTTCAGTAGTTATATTTTAAGTGATGTGATACATATCTTGTCACCAGCCAAACAAATTCATCGAATTATTATATTTTTCATAGTATTTGGTGTTTATCCTGACTGTACCATGAACTGATACATTCACATAAACGTGATGTTGAATAGATTATTTGGAAAATGTATCCATATAAATTGTTTGCATCATTATTTCTATATCTTAAATCAACTTGCATCACTTCAAATTTACATAATCTTATTCATATTGTTATAATTGGTTATCGATGAGTTCTTGCCTATTCAGTAGTTTACTGTATATATAGTAGTAATGATACTGTGTAAATGTCGTATAGATTTAGTTGATTACTGTATATAACTTCCAGTAATACTTGTTACACTAACTTTTCAATCTTCATCAATAATATAATGCTAGACCTTGCATGCATCTAATACAGTTGTAATCGACAACCTACTTTAGAATTAGCATAGTTCGCTTCCAACAAAAAATTGGACTATTTTTGAAAATTAATGAGATAATGTTCAACTGTTAGTTCCTGAAGTCGGAATGAATATTCTAGTTTTCATTAGTTAGCCTGTTAGGCACTCAATTACTGCTTATTATGAGACATACTCTTTCCAAACCAATAATGTTAACAATAAAATATTTTCGTCCGAAGTTATTCTCTGTGCTTCTCTGGGTTTTAAACAACACTCTGAAAAGTAAGCAAAGCTAAATCAATAGAGAATCTGCTGAAATGTAATAAAGAGTAAACTGAAAAGTTCACTCTATAAAATTGCCTTGTTATATAAAAAACTGAAGATTTCAGTTTCTCAATAACTAATATCCACAAACTTCATTTACAAATTAAATAATCAATAGAAAATAAATGAAAAACAAATACTTAGCTTGCTTTTAAAGCTATCACAGCTCTAGTTTCACGTGATTGCAGTGAAGTTTACATGAAAAGTGGTTTTTAGATAGACTTTTCTCCAGAAACTGGGATTACAGGAAGTAAATCTACATGAAAAGTGGTTTTTAGATAGATTTTTCTCCAGAAACTGGGATTACAGGAAGTAAATCTGGGATTAATGTTTTATTTGAGATCAGAGCATTCACTGTTTCTGGAATTGGTCACCGAATTTTCAGTTCTGGTTATGAAGCTATGGTCTTGGTTTTGTTCAGTTGCAATTATTATTATAGCTATTAGCTTTACGGATGTTCAAAGTGTAGCATTTATGTATCTGTTTAGTGATTGTCTTATCTATCTCTAGGAAAGGTAATGTTACCTTTTTAGTTATTGAAAAAATACCTGAAGTTATTAGTTATATAAATGTTCAACTATGATACATCTCTGTGAAAGTGATGAATGCTAAAATTTCTTTTGATAATTTTCTAAGTGGCCTCTTACTTGTTGAGGAAGTTCAATAATCTTTGTTTTGCCTTGATTTTTTGTTCATTTTTTTCTTCTCGAGTATATTGCTCATATTAAAAAAATGGAAATGGAGCGCTTACTTCGAAAATATTTCAATTTTTGGAAATTAAAAGAAATATCTGAAATTAACTTCAATATTTAAATTAAAAAAAGTTGAAGTTGGACAAAAAGAATAGGTATTTAGTATAAAATGAAAAATGTAGGTGCAAGTGATTAGTGAAGTTTTTGAAACAATCTTCATTATAAGGAATATATGATTACATCTTTTCGGTAAAAGCAATTTATTGATCAAGTAAGGAATTTTCAAATGAGCATTGTCACATTTTTTCCCAAGTTTTAGAAAAACAAAAACTGTAGTTGTCTTTGAACACAAATTCATTATAAATTCATCTTCAGTATGAGTTCGTTAGTTGTAGCCTATGCTTCCTTTGCAAAGTAATTTCATAAGATGTTTTCTTTCCATTAATGAGTCTAATTCGTTTATTTTTTTCAGTATAAAATTCATTGGTGGAGGCATCACGATCATGTTCGGTACTTATCCGTGTAAGACTTTTTTGTATCATTTGTTTATTAAGTACAGCTTTTATACTTCCGTCGTGCTTTTTTCATTTATGCAATTTATACATACTGCTTGTTGTATCCCTCAACACTCTTTATATTTGAAGACAAATATCGACATGAATTGTTTTTTGTGTTTGATAGAGGAGCAATCATTCATTGATTTTCATTTCATATTTGCACAGCGTTGCCTTGAAGAAAATTACATATTTTGAATACTCTGATACAAAATTATAGAGCACAAAACAAGAATTCCTTAAATTGAAAGGGGATATATTTTTAGGAGAGATTAATTTTGAAGAAAAAAAGCTTTTTGGCTCTCTTCTTTTCATCTGTATACAAAAAGAAATTGTGGGAAACTTTCAAAGAAAGGGAGAAAACCAAAAGGCTTTTTCCCCCAGATATATCTTACTGATAAAGTTTCCTATGAAAATATAGTTTTACTACATTTGAACCTTCAGTCTATTTTATTTTCAAATGTAAAAATTGATCAGGGGTTGTTTTTATTTTGTCAAATATGCCCTTATTCATGCATAATTCCATAAATTCAGTGGAAATTAGTATTATTTTTGCTAATTCTGATATCACAACGAGGCCATAATTTTTTACCTGATTTTAGATTTAAGTTGGCTCAACTAAGTAACGTTATGCTGTTGAACTGCGACTTTTATTTATGTTGATAATTCGGTTGATTACAAAATTACGTCGCTATTATTTTTTGTTCCTATTTGGAATTTGATGAAATTTAATTTCTTTATTCAATGCAAATAGTTAGGATATGTCTACAAAATGAAAATAAATTTCATCAGTGTTTTCCATGAAAGCAAATCATTGATTATAAAATTTTTGTAAATTGTTGTTTTTTTTTCTAAGATATTTATATACTTCCCGTTTTACTGACAGATTGGATATTTATATATTTAATGTATGAATATTTGTATGGATATTTATATATTACTACGTTATATTCTTGTTAAAGGTGTACATTACAGAAAATATATATTGACTACAAATGGCTTTTTAATACCCTAATCTTTCAATACAAAATGCCATGTTATTTATAAATATGTTTCTTAACTAATCAGATGAGCTAGAGAACGATTGAACAATTAATTGTGGGTGAAAATATTCTTCAGCATCGGATCACACCCATCCTGTTTCATGCAAATCACAATTTGAAGGCTTTACATACAAAAAAAGTAAATGATTTATCAAGTGAGGATCAAAGATTGTTGAAAATAATCATCCAAGAAACCTTATGTATAATTGATGTAAGTGTCAAATTAACTTGCCAAAATGACTTCTGATGATATCGTTTCAAAAAAGTTAAATTTTAAATCGGTAAAAACAACACCACTACGAAGATCAGTTTCCACCACTAGTTTGGGACTTATTCTTGGAACACATCTGAACTTAAGAGATACCAAATCATATACAGGCGGAACAGAAGATGCCAAAAGTGTGGGTTCTGAAGAAAATGAGGTGGGTATTGAATGGAATATTTTTTTGGATTCCAATGAAATTTTTATAATTGATGATTGAAACTATGAGTGTTTTATTGAATATCTAAATGATATTCAGTATCTTAAGAAGTTTTCCCTTACAAACTTGATACATTTTTGAAAAATGTTTTCAACATCAGTTTCTTACAAATATTGGAAAGTGATTCAAAACTAATTTAAATTTTTCTGTGATAGTTCAGTGTGTTGGAGAACTTTAAAATTATTAAAATTAAATATCCTCGCCAATCAAATAATTTTTTCTCTCAAAAATAATGGTCTGCATGACTCACGCACTCCCACCTTGCACAAGTATCTAACCGCTCGCTTTTGCAAAACAAATACTGAATAAAAAAGCTGTTGACTGTAAAATCCCCAGAAGGCAACACCATATCTCAGGTGGGACTGATTATTTAATAGCTTTAATGATTATTTTGAAGGTGAAAAATGGCAAAAACGGCGAAATCATCCCGAATATGTTTCTATTGGATGACATTGAAACGGTGGACGCAGCCACAGACAAGACCGTCATGATCAGAATGAATATTTTAAATGCAGGAAATAAAAATTACTCTCTCAAAGACCTGGCTTATCGTTGGAAAAAAGACTGTAGAATATGGCTGTGGAAAAATAGTTCGGAGATGAAATTGAACAAATCTGTTAGTGATAGATACAGAGACCAATTTACAAACCAAAGATCATAAATATTTTTTTAATGACCTTGGTTGTACAAAAGAATTTTAAAAATTTTAATCAGTGTAAATATATTTTTATCTATTTATGAACATTGTTACATTTTGGAATATTTCTACTTACTTGTAGGCGAATAAATGAATGTTGAATAGATCCAGTCATATTATTTAAAATCACTATCTATAATATGATAAGGACGAACATCTCTCATGAAGACGCCATCTATGGGATCCATGAAAGACTTAAACCAAGAATATCAATGATAAACGAGGCTCTCCAAGGCAGTCTATTGAAAAGCTATATAGTTATTCTTGTTTTTGTCTTGTCAGGCAACTAGTTGACAACATTACCCAAATATCAAGCATTCATGATCCAACACTAGACAACGCTATTTCGTCATCAATAGTGTCTTCATGTGATATAAACATGCTTACTTATTCAGGCTTGTCCTTTGAGTTAGGCAGGTGCGGTCACTCACCAGTCGCCGCCAAAGATTTTGGGGAGTTATATTAATAATAAATATAGTTTTAAAAAACTAAAAAACACGCTTTTAAAGAACATCGAACTAAAAAGTTAAAAATAAATATAGTTTACAAAAACTAAAAAACTCGCTTTTGAAGAACATCGAACTAAAAACTTAAAAGTATTTTTTTTTAAATAAGCTTGAAACAATAACTATCGAAAAATACTAGTTATTGTGAATACAGCGTGGGCGCTTTGTGCCATATTTTTTGTATATCTAGCGCCCACGCTTTTTTCACAATAATACCAGTATTTTTCGATCGTTATTGTTTTAAGCTTATTTAAAAAAATATTTTCAACTTTTTAGTTCGATGTTCTTTAAAAGCGTGTTTTTTAGTATTTTTAAACTATATTTATTAAGAAAACAAGTTCAATAATGGTGA
>WOGL01000426.1:0-14986 GCA_015342145.1 Leptinotarsa rubiginosa | reverse complement strand
GTACGTCGGATAATCGATATCCGGAAGAAAACGTGTTTTTTATACCATTTATAAAACATCATATTAATGAAGTTAGATGTGAGAAATTGAAACATGTAAGTAAATTTTTCATAGTTAATTACCATTGATTAGAATGAGATTATAACCACAATCGTTTATTAAATTATATTCATTTATTATATTTAAACAAATTTATTTGATTACCATCTGTATTTGATTAACATTTCACTCGGGAATAAATCTGAAATTCATAATTATTTTAAATTTCTTTTATTACAGTTTGAATCTACAGTTACTCTTTTACTAGAGTCTGTATACTAACCTGTCTATTGAATAACTTTTTTTTCCAGTTACTTTTAAATTATGGCATGCAAGACAACGTTTTAATGTTACAACATTGTTATCCTTTACAGTTGCAAATTTTAGCTTTGCTCCAGGAACATCTTCTGTTAAAAACATTCCTTTTTAATTGTACTTTACCATATGTTTATATGACGATTAGGCAGTGTTTGTACCTACCGAACTACTAACGCTGCTAGTGAGTGATTTTTCGTACTTCAGGAAAAAGGCTCATTCAATTCAACAAGTATTGGGCAGTTCGAAAGACAAGACGTTGAGACTTACGAAATAAACTGGGAGGATCGTGAAAAGAAATATGTTGGTCAAACCAAACGGACTATATTAGCTCGCTACAAGGAACATGTTTTGCATGTTCAATTTTATCGACCGGAGAAACCTAGTGTCGTTCAACATACCATAGAGTACGACCATAGAATAAGTGAGAAATGTTCAAAATTTTGAGACCGGTACATGACAACAGATTTCTGGATGCTTTTGAAAGCTTGGAAATCGAAAAGTGCAGAATGAGTTCTATGAATAGCAACAAAGGTCCTATTTCGAACAGCCCTTTGTTTGTTCTTATAAGTAATAATTCTAAATAAAAAACAGATAAATATTAGATATAATCCCTAACATAGAGGAAATACATAACAAATCAGAGATATTAAAAAAAAAAACAAGTAGTTTAGCATAGGATCAGGTAGTAGTTAGGTAATGCTAACCAGTGTAGTTAGGTAATAATAACAGGTAGTAGTTAGGCCACTAACATATAAAAACACCAACATAGTGGTAAAATTTAGTCGTAATGATCTCCTGTGGACGATAACTTGGTTAACGAAACACGCGTCCAGAGACCGTAATTTTTGTTTTGGTGTTGAGAAAGTGTTTTCAATAGATTCATTTTATGCAGAGGTTCCAGTACGAACTATCAAGTATGTTCTGTTTATTGGTTCATCCTTTTTATGAAGACATATAAATAAAGATGATGAATAAAGAACCTTCACATTAATAACTAACTGTTGAGAAATATGAGCAAATAGAAATATTTAGGACTAAAAATAGCAATTACCAATTTGTTAGTGGATTTTGATGCTTGCTTTTGAAGCTGAGGAACTCAAGGTCACCCTCAAACACCAGACCAGCTTTCACTGTGTGAATTTTCCACTAGGGTTTTTCCAATGACTCTATTAATCATGCTAGTTAGGGTCTTCACGCTTCATTTGCAATTTCCATTAATTTAATTGATGGAAAATGCTGAACAACTATTTAAAATAATTTGACATTTTTTTTCCTCACCTGCAGAGAATATGTAGCAGATATAATTATTGTTGCAGATACAGGTATTACCTGGTATTTTGGAATCTGTATACTAAGTAATTTTTACAAAATAACCATAAATGACCATTCAGAGTTCAAAATTCAGTTTTTTAGTTCATGGAAACCTAGAAGCATATATTCAAATGTACAAAATGGCACACCTTCAAAAATAAATATTATTGCTAACTTTTTCTTGTTCATTAACGGGCGCAACCTCTAAACTATAACATACATGTTTTTCTTCTTTTTTGCCCATATGCAACAAAATGAGTGTTTGTATTATTTTGTTGATATCATAACAGAGAACTGCTATTTTTTAGATATCAAGATATCTAATTTCTCAGGTTGAGAAACAAGATATATTTCCATCACTGGAGATAGTAATAATGAATAGTTGGATAATTCTTTATATATCGAAATCTAGAAAGATTTGAAAAACGGAACAGAGTAGACTTTTTGAATTTTCTAACTAGTCAAGTCCGTCCTATGTTCTGTTTTGAATTTATCACAAAAATTATAACTGAATCAGAAATGCATTATTGCTATTTAAAATATCAACAAACTCCTCTTCTTGAAAAATATTTGTTAACATAAATCGCATCTGATTGTGAAAACGATTTTCAAATGTATTAATCAAAATTAGAAGAAAAACTCGATATTGAAAAGCTAAAAAAAAACAAATAACACTCCAGTTGGAACAAATGAATGAGAATGATATGAAGCATGATTATTTGAAAATATTTCCCGATATACAAAATCAGAAAGGTTCATTTAGAAAATGACAAATAAAAACTGATGCCTAATTTGTACAGATATTTAGGAGAATACTGGAAAATAGCTCAACTTGCTCTACTAAATTTGAGAAAATTCGAAGTAAATAGGAGAGTATTATTTTTATTGAGATATCTTGAGTTAATGGGGTAATGCAGAAAGATTTTTTTAACTATATCCAATAAGCTTATCATGTTCACAAAATATGGAGCAAATGTATGCTTGAGCGGTGAATTGGCGCAGTGGTAGTGCGCCCTACTCACGACTGGAAGGTCGTGAGTTCGATCCCAACCTCGACCAGATATTTTTCTCGAGAGAATTTATCTAGTTGGAGTTGAGATGATTCTGTAACGTTACATGGCTAACGGAGCGAATAGCCATGATGCTTCCTGGGTGGATTCTATTACTGGATGTCAGTAGGCAGCTTCTCGCACATTGTTCACATCTCAAGTCCAAAGTATAACATCTTTTGAATCCTGTTTCAAATATATACAGCCGCCCATTTCGAGGCTGTTGAATTCTATCCAACTCAAACAACCTTCGATAGTCCAAAGACAATATTTTCATGAGCAGTATTTGTTCAATTCCACACGCCAATGGCCTAGTATGTCAGAAGTGGCAAAATACAGAAATATTATTTGTGGAACAGCGCCCTTGCAATACCTCTTCTTGAATTCCATTTTTCAAACAAATTTCCTTGGACAAAATCAAAGAACAAATTTTCAGCAAGAGCACTGTTCTTTTTTATTTCTGAAACTAAATATAAACTAAATAAATTGTGATCATGAACGAATCAAAATTGCATCGACTTTGAAAGTGAAATGAAATAGTTTTCAATAACAAATTTTCGAAGGCACTTACTCAGCACTAAATTAGATAAATACCTCTTGACTCTAATGACGAGACACGCTTTTCAGTAACTACAGTAACACAGGTATGGTGATGATATTAGAAAATATTCAATCAATATGACTTAAATTTTTTCACATAAATACCTCGTTTTAGATATTGTACAAAAAACCGATAAGTGTGAGTGTTTGGGCACTGACAGCTTGCTCAGTCGACTGTCTCGCAGCTGAAAACTTATAAAACAAAATGGTGTCAAACCATTTCCCTTTTCCGATTCAATACACATAATAATAATATCCATTAAACCACACCATTAAAAAACTGTTGGGAAACTAAACGAAATAACATCATAAATTGTAGATTCGGTTAATCATTCTGAAATCTGTGTCAGCTCTAAGGAGATCCTTCACTGTGCAAATTTATTCAAAACCAAATTCCCTCAATAGAGCTCACAAAAACTTCATATCTGAAAGAAGAAGTTTGTTTCAATCAAGTTTATAAACAAATTGTATAGATTAAACACTACATCTTCCAAGCTCCAAATGGAATAAGTATTTCAGTTTCTCTTCTACTACATAAAAATGAATCTATTAAAAACACTTCCCACGCCAGAACAAAATGAAAGACAGTATTTTTATTCTGGCATAAGAAAAGTGTTTTAAATAGACTCATTTTATTTAGAAGTTTCAATTCTACTAATCAAATCAAAATGAATGATATATAGAACAAGAGTTATGGGTAAAATAATGTATTTTGTCGATATCAAAACTGATAAGAATTAATCGGATAGCCGAGAGAAAAAACTGAAATTAAAGAGAAGAAAAACGAACTTATCCAACAAGATAAGTGACAAACTTCATCAGGAGCACTTGCTGCCGTTGGTCATTAATAACAATAAATAAAGTTTACCCCTATAAATGAGAAACAAATAGTAACTCTTTTGAATCTACAACTCTCACTGTAAGACTCCTAATTGATAAAACTACAACGGACCGACAATAAATAATGATAATGCTGGCCCTGGGGAGAATCTGTTATGAAAGTTGGTATAGTGTTTAACATTCGTGGTTCATTCTTTAAACTATCATAACCAACCATAATTGTGTATCAGTGCGATGGGTAAAGGTATGTGGGGATATGCATGATTTATTGTTATTCCAGCAGGTTCAAAACCGTCAGAAAAATGCCGTAAAGTAATCCAATAAAAATAAAAAATATTGTATCAAATTTGTGCTGATTTTCAACTATTTTTCTCAGAGCTTTTTCACTGTTGTCTGTTTTCCCTCTCTAGACATAATGGAGGCATTATTTCTAAATTTTTGCATTCTTATCAAAGCGTCCTTTCAAATACTGATATATTTGTTGTAATTGTTTCATGTTGTTGATTTTAGTGTAACGAATCAAATCAAGTTTGCCATCCAAGTTTATTCGGCAAGTATTTTGCAGATGGTTTACTCTTTACTATTTGACTGGTAATAATTAAGAGATTCAAGATGGTTTTTGATAAAATATTATAAACTGTAATTTTTCAGAGTTCTGTCTCGAACACTATCTAATAAACCATAGACTCTTCTTGTTGATGAGGTTCTGAAGGTGAGTTATACTAAGAATAAGCAATTCACCGTGTGATACCAAAACTGTATAAAACACTTATTGCATGATGTAGACATTCTTCTCGAGTTAATTTTGGTTTTTGGTCTTGTGTTGTAAAGAAAAAAGTGGAGAACCAAGGAACATCTTGTTAAGGTGAAAACTTTTCAAAAGTTAATTTCTGGCTTTCATGTCTTGTGTTCAGAAAGCCAGTTACTTACATTAAAAGAAATGTGTAGTCAGTTCTAGGGTCTTATTGTTCTAAAAGTACAAAGTGTGTATTTATGTGTGGTTTTTTTTATTATGTACAAGTTCATC
This sequence comes from Leptinotarsa rubiginosa, assembly GCA_015342145.1. NCBI lineage: Eukaryota > Metazoa > Arthropoda > Insecta > Coleoptera > Chrysomelidae > Leptinotarsa > Leptinotarsa rubiginosa. The sequence continues at coordinate 9,802 of WOGL01000426.1, read as the reverse complement.
AGATGTTCCATATTTTTCAAGTTACCATGAATAAAAACAAAAAACCTAGACAGGTAACATTATTATGGTTGAATATGGGATCATTATCTTTGTATTTGAACATAAAAAATACTGAGGCACAGATCCATTATCAATTATTCCTTTGGATATCGAGCATTGATTCAAAAGAGTTATTTTTCATTCCTCTTATAACAAATAGAAAATAATTTGAATTTTTGGATGGTAACCACTAACCTGCAGTCTTTCTGAAAGAAAAGAAGTAAATCGTAAACTAGAAAGCCACCTACCTGAAACGGAAGGGTCTTACTGGTCAAATTCAATGTCTGTGATGGTGATGGTGTCGATGGTGACCTTAAAAAAATTGAAAAGATTTCATAATTACAAGCCTCATATATCAAAGATTATTAAATATTTCTATGTTTAAAGAAATCTCATGCATTTGAAAGGATTTATGAACTTCAAATTGCAGTAATTAATGAAAATATATAACTTTTGAGTATTGGGTACATACCACATATATTTTATAAAAAACATTCATAATTGAAGTTAAAACTTTATAAAAGTTAAACAAATTTGGAAGGGGGGGGGGTTGTAATTTGAGGAGAAATATTCTTCAATAGCATAAAATTCTTCAATCAGCATCAACAGTTTTATATTCTGAAATCTGCCAAGATGGATTTTTCAATGTTTTCATATAATTTGTTTCATTGAACACTCTGACCTCCAATAATTCAGGACTAAATTCCAAAATGAAGAAAATTCCTGAAGACGCCTTCTTAGTTGCTGAAATGCGTTGAGATGAGTATTGCAGTTCTGGTGACTGGGAAAAGTGCTTTATCTGGAAAATCTTTTAAATTTTTCATATTCTCGACAATTTTTAAGACGTCGGATTTACTGAAATAATTTTGTTTGTAATCATCAGATCACCGAGTAAATTCATGACCACAAAGATTCCCCTTTCTAGGGGCCGCTGATTATCAGGTTTCGCACTTCCTTTCGACTAATCCATGGCTGGAACTCATAGCTGCTTTCCCAGTGATGAGATAACCAAAGTTTAGTTTTTATGTTATTAAATTCTTTGTTTTTATGGGATAGGCTACTTCAAAATAATACTGAGTGGAGAAATTGATTTACATTTGCCTCCTTTTGTGTTTCTCCAAACATTTCAAGACATTCTGATTCGAAATGAAGTCTAAATGAAAGTCAATGACTCTTACCAATGTTTTGACATGCGTGGAACACACTGCTGAACATAGTTGAGGCAATGAACGTCAATTTGTGTATCCAATATAAATCAACAAAGTAACGAAAATGAAACGATGTTGCTACTGCTCCAAACGACCTAACATTTTAATGAATAATTCCTTTTATTTTTCAAATGAAAGTAAACATTGGATCAATTTCATAAATTACATCAGCATTTCATTAATCAATCTGTAAAAAACCTCACTACATAGTATAAAACAAAGTCGCTTCCGCTGTCTGTCCCTATGTATGCTTAGAGTGATTCAAAAGGAAGTTTTATATGTATACAACATGCAATATATAATAGAGCCACACTTGATAATTTTAGGGATTTCTAATGTGATGTTGCACTCCAATACCTGACAATAAATATTTCAGTATGCGGAACAGTAGACGTAGCCATTCCCAATTTGAAGTTAAAATTTATAATTACAATATAAAAATCACTTATTGTGATATATAATATATACGAAGTATTAGTTATAAAAACAACTATATGTGTGGTATAAAAGAATTGAAATAGTAGAAGTTTTTCAATAAACAATGTCAAAAGATAGCTATGTCATTAATAGCTGAATTCGGACTCCAACTCACGTTTGTATGACTATCACTGTTTCACGTACTGAGTGCAAGTTATTATCCAAATAAGAGCTATTGCTGACTTAACCCAAATGATAACTGTTTTGTCTTGGTTTTTCCCTTGGAAAAAAACTACATAAAAGTGCATATTTTATCACATATTTCGTTGATAAGGCATGTGAAACATGTGAGGCCAGCTTTATAGTGTGGGTGACATTAGTGTGCAACTAAATATCAATGCATTACATTATAATATAGTGTCTTACTTGAATCCCGATTCTTCCTACTTCGATCTTTGTCCTTTTCTCTTTCCTTGTGAGACTCTTTCTCTCGATGAGATTCTCTATCCCTTTTATCACCTCTGTCTACAGTCCTCGATCTCCTACCTCTTTCTCTTCTTTCTCTATCCCTCTCTCGTTCTCTTTCCTTCTCCTTGTCCTTTTCCCTAAAATAGCAGAAATAATTTAAAAATTCAAGATAACACATTTTCTTACCTTTGATCGACACGACTTTTTTCCAACATCCTCTCCCTTTCCCTTCTCCTTTCACGTTCCCTGTCTCTATCACGATCACGTTTTTCATCTGATCCCAACCCACCCTTACTGAATGACCTTTCTTCTCTTGCAGCTTTTAATGAATCATTAACTTCTTCGACAGCTACCTTCAGTCTAGCGAAACCCATGTGCTGCTTGCCCATCAAATGATCATCTATACGTTGTTGGGCATCTCCAACTATGAGAAAAGCACCACACACCTCACACACTTCCATTTGTTTTTCTTGAGCTGCTGCAAGCTCAGCTGTAGCAGTAAAATGGCTACAAATACAAAATCATTTAGTAACAAAAGTAGTATTCAATCAATTCATTTATTGCTGATAATGGTTGGCATTTCATATTTTTTAATGACTAACAGAATATTTCAAACCACTAATGAAATGCCTTAAAGTTTCATCAATAAAACTAACCCGTACCTCTAACAAACAGGTTATCAAATTTATCAAACTACTGACAAACATAGAAATGTTTCTTTTATTCAATTACTGAGCACATGATAATAAATAAATCACTATCCAGAAGCTGACTTGGAGGGTGCATTTGAATTAAATTGACTGTATGAGTGAAATCTTTGTTACATATTTTGAAAAATAAGGCAGAGGTGCCTAAAGCCTTATTTCATATTTTAAGCAGATTTTCACCAGTTTCTCCAGTGACTCTTTGATCTTGGTAAAAGTAATGTCAATTATATTTAGATATTGTTACAATTGACAAACAGGACGAATGAATATGTCAAAGCTATTTTCCGGGTTTGTTGGATGTGGTCTGCAGATTTTTGGTTCGACAGTGTTATTCTATTGATGATGGGCATGGCATCGTTCCGAGTTGCGAAAATTATTTCCAGCCTTGAAAGTTAACACTCTTTGATAAACTCCCGTCAAGAGAAGCAGACCAACGTTTGGAAGTTCTCCACAAAAAGAAAAGAATATTCTGAGTTCGTTAACTTGACTTCACAACACCTATGGTGTCATGACATCCGCATATTCTTCACATGCTCACCAATAAAAATATATTTAAAAAACACCAGGATTCATCAATGTACTGGGAAAGCATTACTACATGAAAGGATATAACAACACAGGAAAGATTCAGCCGACATAAAAAATGATTAACATGACCATCAAATTAGGGAGGGCCACATGAAAACCAAGATCTATATCTTGGAGGCGATGGTTCAAAAGTATCCATTAGGAACACTTGCTTATATTTCAAAATTAATTTTTTGAGCATGTTTTATGAGACCTGTTTCAGAAGAAATCCACCACACCATTTGTCAGTCTACAAAAGATTGGTACGGTACATTAGAATATGTGGCAAAAGCCCCACATATTCGTTTGATGGCCTGACAGTGACAGAGGAATCCCCTAACATGAATACTAAAAACCCTGTCTAAAGTTGTGGAATGATTGTGATTGTTGATTTTCATAATTATTATTATGATTGTATGTATGTGATTAATTGAACCACAAATAAAATGATGAATACTGTTCGAAGTATATAATATTGAAAAATGTATAGCTTGAGACAATGGATGTTAATGCTACGTATGTCAACTGATGACTGACTGCTGACCCGACAGATGGGCCGAGCAAGTGCGCAGACACCTATGATAATAAATGAAACATGGTGGGTCATTAAAATATTACCACAAATCATAACATAGCCGGCCGCCTTGAAATATTGATTTCAAAAAACAACAAAAAAAAAACGATTCCAATATAATAATGTCATAATAATTATATCTAACATGCAGTTCATCACACTGCTCAATATGGTTCATCAGGTAAGAAACAAATTTTATTTATTGCGCGTTTGAAATTACCACTAGTCGTGCGCACAGTCACTACGCGCACTATTCCATCTTGCCCAGGATGGACAGCTTCAATGCGCCCAGTACGCCAGCTCGATGGGGGGAGGCTATCATCCTTGAGGAGAACTAACGCATCTAATTGTATTGACCTGGTGGAATCTTGCTGCCATTTGGAACGTTGTTGCAGGCTGTGGAGGTAGTCTCTACTCCACCATTTCCAAAATTGCTGTACCATTTGTTGTAGTCGTTGGAAATGTTTCAAACGATTGGACGGGATGTCAATGACATTTGACTGTGGTATACTCAGCAGGGAATCACCAATTAGAAAATGTCCAGGTGTAAGAGATTGGTAATCATTAGGATCATTGGACAGAGGAATCAGAGGACGCGAGTTTAAAATTGCCTCTATCTGTACAAGGACAGTGGACATATCTTCAAAATTCAATTTTGCATCCCCTAAAATGCGCTTGAGATAGTACTTAAAAGATTTAATAGCGGCTTCCCAAATACCTCCGTGATGTGGAGATTTTGCGGGTATAAAGTGCCAAGTGATGCGATTTTCAGAGAAATATGATTGACATTGTTCATTTTTGATTGTATCAATTACTAATTTGTGAATTTTTTCTAATTCATTGTTTGCCCCAATGAAATTAGTAGCGTTATCACTGTAGATATGACTACAGAGACCTCTGCGTGAAACGAATCTTCTGAAGGCTGACATGAATGATTCTGTTGTGAGTTCTGTTACTAATTCTACGTGAACAGCCTTTGTGGCTAAACAAATAAAAATACATAAATAAGTTTTTATGAGAGTTCTACATCTGGATTTTCCATCCTTGAGTAGGTAAGGGCCTGCATAATCAACCCCACAATACGTGAAGGGTCTTGTAGGGGTAACGCGCATTTCAGGCAGTTCACCCATTAGACGAAAATGATCAGTTGGTTTGGCTCGAAAACACGTTAAGCAATTGCGTAATACGTTACGTACAGTATTTCTTGCATTTAATGGCCAAAATTTTTCACGAATTTGAGAAATAATGAATTGTGTGCCTGCATGTAAGTTTTTGTTATGTGTATGTTTTATAAGTAGACGTGTGAATGCATGTTTGGATGGAAGTACGATTTGGTGTTTTTGATCAAAACCTAATGGAGATTTCCTCAACCGACCACCGACACGAATTAGACCTTGTGAATCGATGAAAGGGGAAAGAGAAACTAATTTACTTTGCTTTGATATAATCTTGGATTTATTAAGGCATGTAAGTTCATCTGAAAATTCTTGTGCTTGTATTAAACGACACAATTTTAAAATTGCATTATCTATTTCTTCATGAGAAATTGACCCAGTTAGTTTCTTATTCCTAAATTTTATGTTGTGATAAAATCTAAAAATATATGCAGTTACATGTAGGAGTTTATTGAATGATGAATATTTTGAGAAAATATCAAAATTCAAAGAGGAATTAAAAGATAAAACCATTTTTTCTTTTCTTGCTTCCGGCACTTCAGGCATTATGGTCTCATGATTAGTTGGCCATAAATCTGAATCATAAGTTAGCCAAGGGGGGCCGTTCCACCAAAGGGTGCAGATTGATAAGTTTTCAGGATTTAAACCCCTGGAAACGATATCTGCGGGATTTTGTGCTGAACTCACATGTCTCCACTCATAACCTTCAGTTAATGACTGGATGTCTGCGACTCTATTGGCAACAAAAGTCTTCCACTTGTACGGTTCAGCACGAAGCCATGCTAAAACTATTTCAGAGTCTGTCCAACAATAATTGCTGGTTATGTTAATGTGCAAAGAATCCTTAACCTTTTGCATTAATTGAGCAAGTAACAAAGCACCGCATAGTTCTAGCCGCGGAAGCTGCATTACTTTAACAGGTGCTACACGTGATTTAGAGCAAACTAAACTTGATAGGATTTCATCATTTTGATTTTGTGAAACAAGGTAAACAGCAGCACCATAAGCAACTTCTGATGCGTCGCAAAATCCATGTAAATGGAATGACTTCGCATTGTTGATAGCAATGTGCCGAGGAATGACTAAAGAATTTATAGCAGGGAGTGATTCAATAAAAATTTTCCACATTTTTAAAATATTTTGAGGAATTGGAGCGTCCCAATCACATTGAGCTTGCCAGAGTTTTTTTAAAATGATTTTTGCATTGACTACTACTGGGCTGATTAGGCCTAAAGGATCAAATATTTGAGATATGGCTGATAAGATTGTTCGTTTGGTGGGGTTACACTGTGAATTGAGAATGACAGAATATTCAAAACGGTCCTGATGTGAGTTCCAGGTAATACCCAAAGTTTTTCTTTCTTTACTATCCCTTATTTCAAAAATGGTAGAAGAACATTGATCCGTTTTATTTTCAAAAATTCTATGATCATTAGAAACCCATTTTCTTAATAAAAAGCCTGCTTGCTGCAAAATATTGCTAAGTTCATATTTTAACTGAATTAAGTCAGACAATGTATCTGAACCAAATATAACATCATCAACATAGAAATTGTTTATGATAATGTCACTAATATTAGGAAATTCAGCTTGGCAGTCCAAACCCACTTGATGCAGAGAACGAGTAGCTAAAAAGCTAGCACTTGATGTACCATATGTAACAGTGTTGAGTTGAAAATGTTCAATAGCTTTAGATGGATTACTCCTCCAAACGATTCTTTGCAAGTTTCTATTCTCAGGATGAACTTTCACCATTCTATACATTTTGGATATATCTGCTGTTGCAACAAATCTGGGGATACGCATGCGCAGCAAAACGCAAACCAAATCATTTTGAATTGTTGGTCCAACCCTCAACACGTCATTCAACGATAGATTTGTTGAAGTTTTTGATGATCCATCAAAAACCACGCGTAGACGAGTTGTAGAACTGTTTTCCTTGATGACGGAATGATGAGGCAAATAAAATTTTATGTCATTTGGGTCATCGAGAGAGATGTCAATTTTGGACATATGTCCCAGTTGCTCATATTCATTTAAAAATTCCTCATATTGATTACGAAGATTAATGTCTTTAGAAAGCTTTCTTTCTACTGACTCTAATCTACTAATAGCAGCATTCAATGATTCTCCTAAGTTCTTGTACGACTCTTTCAAAGGAAGTTTGACTACAAACCTGCCTTCATGATCTCTAAAATAATTCTGGCGGAAATGACTTTCGCATTCCAGTTCTTCATCAGAGAATTGAGTTTTCGTTTGGGTGACATTTTCAATGCTCCAGAATTTTTCAAGTTGCTCGTTGAGTAAATTGTTTACTAATAACATGCAACTTGGATGAGCTTCTGGGTTCTTAATTTGTAAAGATCCTGAAATTATCCAACCCAATCGAGTTCTCTGGAGAATGGGTTTATTTCGCCCTAGTTTAATTTGCCCCTTGACTATGAGATCAAAAAATATTGATGCACCAAGTAATACTTCGATTTTTTGTGAAATGTTATATTCTGGGTCTGCTAATTCTATTTCATCGGGTATATCTAAACACGAGGGATCAAATGAAAATTGCGGAATATTTGATGTAATTTGTTTTATAATAAGAAATTGAAGATTGTTAGAAAATTGTCCATCTTTTGAGCGAATTTGAATATTGCATTGAGATGATATATTAATTGTTGACTGACTGATACCACATACAGGTAAGTTTACATTAGTAGCAGGTAGATTGAGTTTCTTGAACACTTCTAGTGAAATGAAATTGCTTTGAGAAGCAGAATCTAGCAGGGCTCTACATTTAATTGGATTTTTATTAGAATCAAGAATATAAATAATTGCTGTCGACAGAATCACCTGATTTTGGTTCCCTTGAGAAAAATGAGAGGTCAATGTTTGAATAGGTGCAGCATTTGTTATGTCACTAGAGATGCTGGGTTCACTTGATTCAACAAAATTGTTTTGTTCAATTTGACTGTTTGATGTGTTGGAATGACTTCTATTAATGTTATTTGTTGTATTAACGAATGAGTCATCATGCAAAATAGAATTATGTCTCCTTTTACATTTTTTACAACTATGAGCTGACCTGCAAACTTCTACGGAATGTCCTGTCCGTAAACAATTCGTACAAATCTTTAGTTTTTTAAGTTCTATGTATCTTTGTTTAATTGATAAAGACATCAATTTATAACATTGATATATTAAGTGCTGTTTTTTGCAAAAAATGCAAGTTTTTTCATTGACTGTGATATGAGTTAATGACTTTTCATTAATTTTAGGTTTTTGAATAGATTTACTGTCGAGTTTTTCGAGCAATTGACATTTTTTAATAATAAATGATTCTAATGCCTTGAATGTAGGATTCGTGTTTTTGTCGATTGAGGATTCCCAATCTCTCTGCGTTTGAAAGTCAAGTTTGGTTGTAATGATGTGAATTAACAAAGTGTCCCAACTGTCCACTGGCTCACCAAGACTTTTCAATGCCCTAGTGTGTTTTAACATGTTATCTAATAATTTTCTCAAAGAAATATGTGACTCCCTTTGTATATTTGGAAAATCAAAAATATTTTTTACATGATTGTGAATGATTACCCTTTTGTTTTCAAATCGTTCTTTTAAGAGGTTCCACGCGATATCATAGTTACTTTCTGAAATTTCTAAGGAGTGCACAACCTGCCTAGCATCACCCTTCAAACACGACTGCAAATAATAAAATTTTTGAATGTTACTCAAAACAGAATTTTCATGAACAAGACCCTTGAATGTTTCATAAAATTGCAACCATGTTTCATATGATCCATTAAATTCAGGTAAATTTATTAAAGGTAATTTCAAATGGAACTCATTAAGAGGATTCGATGCTGCAGGAGAAGAGGTGCCACTAACATAACGTGTTAAAATATTTTCTGATTTGGAAATCATTTCATAATATTTTTTTTCATATGCTTCCCTCTCCACCAGCTGTGCTTCAGAATCATCTAATAATTCAATGGCTGATTGTGTTCTTTCAAATTCATACCAATTTTCTTTAAGTTTAGCTACTCTTTCCTGTAGTTCCCAGCGATCATGCTGTAACCCAGAATCAAGCAAATAATTAGCAAATCTAGTGGCCTGGCCTTTTAACTGGCCACGGCGAGCCACTAATGATTTTAATTGTTCTTCCATTTTATTTGTGTTGAATGAATTTAAATAATTTGCAAATTGAAAGGTAAAAACATAAGTCCACCAATCCCCTACACAAATATTGACGGTAAATAAATGCAAAAAGGGAACATAAACTGACTTACGGATTGTGGAAATTAGGATCTCTTTTTATTCGTCGGATGTAGAAAAACTTATCTCGACTTAGGAATTGTTTTTGTATTTGTTGACTTCTTTGTCCAATACTCGATTGCAACCTTTTTTTGAAAGTGCCTGGAATCGACGGCTTGTAGCGTCTGATTTGCGATGATTTCTTGATTGAATTAATAATTTGATCGATGATTTGTTGGTACTTGTTGTATGTTATTGATGCTGATTCTCAACCGTTTTAATGATATTTGGCTATCGAAGGACCATGTTTAAAGTTGTGGAATGATTGTGATTGTTGATTTTCATAATTATTATTATGATTGTATGTATGTGATTAATTGAACCACAAATAAAATGATGAATACT